>CM039481.1:1795810-1813277 GCA_022433065.1 Begonia loranthoides
ATCATATTTCAAATTATTTCTATGAAAAATCAGATGTTGGTTTAAACTTTCAATCTCTAATGGTTTTCACCTTCATTGGGTTGATTAAATTTTCAAGTGCAATCATCGAACCACTAACTTCCCATGATGATAGAGCACTTCACCACCAAAAAAACGTGCAGTTATTTATCATGGAGGTTGAAAAGGAATGTCAACTTTCCATTTTGCTTCATGAAGCTTCTAAAAGTTGATTTACAGTTCCAATCCTCTCCACCATTAAACCCACTCTATGTGGTTGCAGAGTTTCCACTTGAACTTAGGTGTAAAACTGTAAGCCATTTACACTTTTTTCAACACTCATATCTTGATGTGGTAAGTGATGTTTTTGCTGGGAGGGATATGAAGAGAAGAGGAAGATACCCACTACATCCACTGGGGAAAAGTTGGAGAGTAGTCCATGTTGCGTAAAAGCTCACCATACAACACTCCGATCAATGCAAGAAACTTAAAACAGAAACAACACAAGAGAATTTACGTGGTTCGGACTTTAACGTCCTACGTCCACGGGAGAAGGCACTGGTTTTATTAATACTCAAAGTTCCAGAAGATGTTACAGAATACAATCAACACAACGCATGCAAAAGAACGCAAACCTTCTTCGCTAACCTGGAACCCATCGAACCTGTGATCCAGACGAAGAACTTGTGATCTCCACTGTAGCACTCTGTTCGCCCCTGATTTTCGCACCAAGAACAGAGCCTTTTTCATACAGCTTTATTAGACCCACGTTGTTGATTATTTCCAGCAAGTTTAAAGCCCCTGCCTTTTTAACAACGTTCAATAACGGTTATTCAAAACTTTGCACACGTCACCACCTTAATATTGATTCACTGCAGAACAGTCCACACACTATACCCACTTAAGTAATTATTTTCTACAGCGATTTCTCGAGATTACCCAGAAAGAAAGGGAAAAGCTTTGGTTTCTCTCTGATGGACAAATGACAGGGTATGGGCTATTTTAAGCTTCTTTTTTTTTTTTTTGCTGTTTTTCTATGGATTTTTAATGATTTTTGTTTGGAACTCAAAAACTCTAGGGAGAGGCAAAGTGAAAAGGATTATCTTTCCAGAGGTTTGTTGTTCATAATTTGAGAAGAAAGTAATCTTCTATACGTAATGTGTATTACTTGGGAAAGGCGTGGGAAGGAAGTTTGATGCTTCCATGGCGATCCATGATGGGTCCGCTCTACTTTTCTGCATCCTTGGTGGGTTTACTTGTACTGATGTAAATAGTGATCATTTGCGAGGAATTGTAGAAAAAAAATCCAGCATTTTTGTTTGGCCGAGCCTGTGGCAAAGTTCAAAAGCCAAGTCGATGTTTTCTTTGAAAATTAGGCAATCGAAAACTTAAAAGAAGATATCGAGATCACTAATGACCATTTAATAAGAGTTGATCACGTGAAATCAACTTTTGATGAAAGAGATGCTTGAAAATCTAGTGATCAAGCAACTGATAATATTGACCAATGAGAAGTAGAAATTTCTCCTGAATCAGTTACAGAACACAAACCAAGAAGATCAACAAGAGATCGTCAACTATCAAAAAGATACTCTTTAAATGAGTATGTTATAATCACTGATAGTGACGAACTAGAGTGCTATGAGGATGCTATGAAACATTCACATAAGAAAAAACTAGTTAGATGCAATGCAAGATGAAATGATATCATTACATGAGAACCACAAATACGAATTGGTTCATCTTCCAAAGGGGAGAAAGACACTCAAGAACAAATGGGTATACAGGTTCAAAACTGAAGACAAAAGTTCACAACCAAGGTACAAGGCACGAATGGTCGTGAAATACTATGGTCACAAGAAAGACATTGACTTTGAGGAAATTTTTTCACCTATGGTGAAAATGTCATCTATACGAGTGATACTTGGATTAGCCTCAAGTCTAAACTTATATCAAACAACTCGATGTTAAAATTGTCTTCTTGCATGGTGAACTAGAAGAATAAATCTACATGGAACAACTAGAAAGATTTGTCCTTGAAGGAAAGGTACATCTGGTATGTAGATTGAAGAACAACTTGTATGGATTAAAACAAGCGTCACGACAATAGTACAAGAAGTTTGATTCTTTCATGGTCAATCAAAGATATAAGAAAATTTCTTCATACCATTGTGTGTTCGTTAAAATATTCACGGACGGTACATCTATAATCCTCCTACTTTATGTCAACGACATGCTGATTGTGGGTCTAGACAAAGAAAAGATTGCTAAGTTAAAAAACGAACTTAACAAGTCTTTTGCCATAAAAGACTTAGGACCAGCAAAACAGATATTTGGGATGAGTATCACTCATGATAGAAAAAATAGAAAGTTATGGCTATCACAGGAGAAATATATCGAGAAAATTCTCAATCGATTCTACATGGATAAGGTGAAACCTGTCAATACTTCTCTTGCTAAACATTTCAAACTTACTTCCGAACAAAGTACTTTTATTGAAGAAGGAAAAACAAAAATGCAGAAAATTTCATATACCTTTGCAGCCATCAGCTTGATATATGCTATGGTTTTTACGAGACCAAATATTTCACATTTTATTGGAGTAGTCAATCAATTTCTATCAAATCCAGATATAGAACATTGAAATACAGTGAAGTGGATTCTTAAGTATCTTAGAGGTATTTTTGAATTAAATTTGTGTTTCGGGAGTAAAGAGTCTTCATTAAAAGACTATACTGATGCATATATGGTTGGAGACATTGACTCCAAAAAATCAATATCAGGGTATTTGATTGCATTTAGAGAAGGAACATTTTCTTGGCAATCTAAGCGACAAAAATCAGTTGCACTATCGACAACGGAAGCAGAGTTTATAGCAACTATAGAGGCCTGCTAAGAAATTTTGTAAATGCAAAAGTTTCTAATGGAGATTGGTCATAAACAAGACAAATACATCTTGTATTGTGACTATCAAAGTGTTCATTTGAGCAAGAATCCGAGCTTTTATTCGAAGTCAAAACACATAGATATTAGGTATCATTGGATACAAGATGTGTTGGACACGAAAAAAGTATATCTGCAGAAGATTCACACTGATGAAAATGGCTCAAACATGATGACAAAGATTTTGCAGAAAAGTAAGCACGAATTCTGTAGAAGCTCAACTGGATTAGACTTATCTCATCATAAATCGGAAGGAAGAGATTTGTAGGATCCCTTCTTCATGATGAGGGATCCCACTCAACCTACCACAATCAATGTGGTAGGAAGAAAAAAGAAAGAAGGCCACGACGTCTTTCCACTCGAGCTACCATGATCATCCAAAAGTTTAAGAAGAGAAAGAAGAAGACGCAGCGAAAGAGTGAGAATTATTTTGAGAGAGAGAAAAGAAAGAGTGAGAGAAAAATAGGTGGGGTGCTTTGTACACATTATGAAATCTAAAAGTGATGATTTTCTCTTAGTAAATATTTTCTAGAATATTTGATTTCTAGAAAAATATCATAAATCCTATTTTTGATAGTGAGATCTTTCTGGACTCGGTTCCAGTGATTTTTTTCCAGATTTGAGATTCCACGTAAAAATTCTCGGTGTCTATTTTTGTTGTTATTTCTCTTACTTCTTCACTGTTAAATTATAACTGTGCGAGAAAAATATTTTTGATATTTTTAGATCACATTTACTATTGTTTTTCGTACTAATTAGTGATGTAATTGAAGTAAGCTTTGTCTAGAAGATTGAATTTTAAATGAGACCGTTTTTTAACCTTCCAATCTTTCATGAGAACTTACGTAAAAAAGTAAATTCTCTCTAAAAAGATTATCAATAATATTCTTTTTTGAGAATTGTCAGTATTATCTACTTTTTTTTTTTTTTTGTGTATATATATATATATATATATATATATATATATATGAGAATATATACGAGAGAAAGAGAGTTGAAGCTTTTTGCAAATATGAATTAACAGGTTATCTCAAAAAACTAATTAAAAGAAGTTAAATCACAAGAGGCAAGAAGCTGTCATCATCAATGATGTATTTTTATTTAAGAAAAAGTCTGGCTTGGAGTTGTGAAAAAGCACAACAGACCAATCTTAACTTTTCCAATTGCTGTTTTTCTTAGTTTCTGTTTGGTTATATGAGGAAAACAAAAATTAAACATATGCCATTAGGTGCGAAGTTACTTTCTTGGAAAACTCTATTTCCCGAGAAAATTATAGAACAAGTTATGCAGAGAAATAAAATAATCATTCATGACTTTGCTTTCACAAGTTCATTCTTTCACCCACGTACAATTTCTAAGTTTCGCCCGTTATCTTGAGGAAAAATGATAAATCAATCATTTTTCTTTTTTTATTAATAAATTAACTAATAAACTATAAAAAAAATAACAACACTAATATTGCTGTTATATTTATCGTTAAATGCTTTGAGGACGAAATACCACAACGGTTCGTCGTCAAACCGTCGCAGTTCATCGTCAAACTGTTGCGGTTCATCATCAAGCCGCAACGATTTGTCGTGAAACTGTTGTTGAGTTATGGAGTCTAATTTTATTGTTTAGGGTATTTTGGTAAATTCACTATGTTTTCATAACCCTATTTCTTTAGGTATATAAAGATGTAATTAGAGTTTTGGAGATTGATAGAGGTTAGAGAGAAACAGTGGGGGTGAGGCAAAATCAAGAAACAACTTCTGTAACTCCGTTTTGATTATTGTGAGATCTGTTAGCGGCCAGTGGACGTAGCTCTCAAACTGAGAGTGAACCACTATAAACTGTGTGTTTTCTTATGTGTTTCTTTTCTTGATCAATTGTTTCGATACAAGTCGGATTAGAGGGTCTAATCTCAACACACTCTAATCCCAACAACTGGTATCAGAGCTTCAGGTTGAAGTGGTTTCGATAATCAAGGATTGATTTATCGAAAGTATCGAAGGAGTTGGAGTTTTCGTACTCGGATCGAACGAAATTCAAGGTTTACAATTTTTGGTAAAAAATTGTAATTTGGAAATTAGAAATTGAAAAAGAAAAAAGGAAAATTGCTGCTGCCCGAAGTCTCCCTGCCCCCAGCTCTCCTTCTCCAGCCAAAGCTGCTGCCCTGCGTCTTCACATCTCTAGCAGCGCCGCGATCTGTGCATCTCCAGCGACGAACAAAGGAGAAGCCGAAGACAGAAGCTGCCGACCTACTCTGTCCGATCCGCAGCGAACTCGTAGTTCAGCCGCTTCGCGTTCGTCGATCGATCTGACCAAGAAGAAGAAGCCTTCGTCGGTCGTCATCGGTTCCGACGCAGTGACGAAGAAAGAACCGCGAAGAACCGTGTTGCGCCTCCGCTCGTCGTCGTTTTTCACTGAGGAGTCGACGCTGAGGTTCTGAAAAATTGTTTTTTTTTTTGTGGGTGCAGGTTGAAGAAATATTTTGGGGAAAATATTTGGTGAATATTGATTGGATTATCTTTGGTATTGATAAAATGACAGGTGAAGACAGTACATACGGTATTAGTAAATTTGATGGGACTGATTATGTTTTCTGGAGAATGCAGATTGAAAATTACTTGTATGGAAAGAAGCTTCATATCCCGTTGAGTGAGAAACCGGAAAAAATGGAAGATGCTGAATGAAATCTTCTTGATAAACATGTTTTGGGAGTCATCCGATTGACGCTAACCAAAAGCGTTGCTCACAACGTTGCAAAGGAAAAGACCACCGCAGGATTAATGAAAGCGTTATCTGATATGTACGAGAAACCATATGCAAATAATAAGGTGCATCTGATGAAGAAATTGTTTAATCTGAAAATGGCTGAAGACACTTCTGTAGCAGCTCATCTGAACGAATTTAATACAGTGGTAAATCAGTTGAATTCTGTAAAGATCGACTTTGGGGATAAGGTACGTGCCCTAATTTTACTGGCATCTTTACCAAATAATTAGAAGCCTATGAGAGCAGCAGTCAGTAATTCAATTGGAAGCTCAAAGTTGGTATTTACTGATGTGAGAGATCGAATTCTAGCCGAGGAAGTTCGGAAAATTGATTCTGGTGAAACATCGACGAGCTCAGCATTGAATGTGGAAAACAGAGGGCGAAATAGTAACAGGAATTCTAATCGGGGCAGAAGCAAATCAAAATCGAGAAATGGAAGGGGTCAGTCTAAATTTGGGAGAAAATTTGAGTGCTGAAATTGTGGCAAGCAGAGTCACATCAAAAGGGACTGCAAAGCACCAAAGAAGAACAGTATTGACAAAAGTGATGGAGCAAATGCAGCAACTAAGGAAAACACAGACGCGTTGATTCTTTCAGTCGATAGCCCAATAGACTCATGGGTTTTGGACTCGGGAGCATCTTTTCATATCACGGCACACAAAGAATTACTTGAAAATTATGTAGCTGGAAATCATGGGAAAGTCTATCTTGCAGATGGTGAGCCACTAGATATTGTTGGCATCAAGGACATAAAATTAAAGACAACAAATGGGTCAGTTTGGAGTACCAGTAAAGTGAGACACGTTCCGGGGTTGATGCGAAACTTGATATCAGTGGGACAGCTTGATAGTGAGGGTTACCACGTCACTTTCGGGACCAATGTTTGGAAGGTAACTAAGGGAGCAATGGTCGTTGCTCGAGGTCAGAAAACATGAACCCTATACATGACATCTACATGCAGAGATACAATTGCAAATGTTGACAGTCAAAACAACACAGATTTATGGCATTGCAGGTTGGGCCATATGAGCGAGAAAGGAATGAAAATTATTGTCAAGGGTGGTCAGATTCCAGAGTTAAAGTCTATTGAGCATCAGTTATGTGAGAGCTGTATTCTTGGCAAGCAGAAGCGTGTCAGTTTCCTAAAGGTTAGAAAAGAGCCAAAGAAGAAGCGACTTGAATTAGTGCACACCGACGTGTGGGGACCCACAGATGTTTCCTCTCTTGGTGGATCAGTCTATTATGTCACTTTCATAGATGATTCAACAAGAAAGGTATGAGTCTATTTTTTGAAGAATAAATCTGATGTTTTCAGTGTGTTCAAGAAATGGAAGGCCCTGGTCAAAAATGAAACGAATCTGAAGGTGAAATGTCTAAGATCTGACAATGGAGGTGAGTATATAGACGCAGATTTTAAAGAATATTGTGTTGTAAATGGAATCAAGATAGTGAAGACCATTCCTCGAACGCCTCAAGAAAATGGAGTAGCTGAGAGGATGAACAGAACGTTGAATGAGCGTGCAAGGAGCATGAGATTGCATGCCGGATTACCTAAATTTTTTTTGGCAGAAGCAGTTAGCACAGCAGCATTCTTGATCAATAGAGGACCCTCCGTACCTTTGAATTTTAAACTTCCAGAAGAAGCTTGGAGCGAAAAAAAGGTAGATTTTTCATTCATGAAAGTATTTGGCTGTTCATTGGCTATGGTGACTCCGAGATTGGTTATCGTTTCTGGGATAATCAAAATCGGAAGATCATATGCAGTAGGAATGTCATCTTCAACGAGAAGGTTCTCTACAAAGATGAAGTTGGTAACACTTCAAACAGTGGGAGTTCAGTATTGAAAGAGTCTACTGTGGTCAACTTCAGAGATTTTTCAGGAGAAGATACTCCGAATAGAAAAGAAGATCAGAGTATTATTGAAGAAAAAATTGATGAGAATACGGCTCCAGAAGAAAATGTGCAAACGCCGATTATAGAACCAAGACGACCATCCAGAACTAGCAAACCAACTCAGAGATGGTCTCCGTCTCTAAATTATATTTTGCTTACTGACAGAGGTGAACCAGGATGTTATGAGGAAGTCAAACAGTCAGATGATTTGATTGAGTGGGAGGCAGCCATGAAAGATGAAATGGACTCACTGAAGTCAAATGAAACCTGGAAATTGACTAAGTTGCCGAAGGGAAAGAAAGCACTGCATAACAAGTGGGTTTACCGGATTAAAGAAGAACCTGATGGAAGCAAGAGATTTAAAGCTAGATTAGTTGTCAAAGGTTTTCAGCAGAAAGAAGGCATTGACTACACTGAGATTTTCTCACCAGTGGTGAAGCTGACGACGATCAGAATTGTTTTGAATTTGGTTGTGAAAGAAGATCTTCATTTGTAGCAAATGGACGTGAAAACTGCTTTCCTTCACGGCAGTTTAGATGAAGAAATCTACATGCGTCAACCACAAGGTTTTGAGGTGAAGGGGAAAGAGGAGTTTGTGTGAAAACTTCATAAAAGTTTGTACGGTTAGGCTTCAAGACAGTGGTACAAGAGATTTGACAGCTTCATGAACAGTAAGAACTTCGTGAGATGTGAAGCCGATCACTGCTGTTACATTAAAAGGATTGATACTTCCTACATTATACTGTTCCTTTATGTTGATGATATGTTAATTGGTGGAGCAAGCTTGACTAAGATTGACAGGCTAAAGAGGGAGTTATCTAAAGAATTTTCTATGAAAGATTTGGGTGCTGCAAAACAAATTCTTGGAATGAGAATATCCAGGGATAGAGGTGTTCTCAAACTTTCTTAAGAAGACTATGTGAATAAAGTTCTTAGCAGATTCAATATGCAGAATGTGAAACCAGTTACTACACCTTTGGCTAGTCACTTCAAACTATCTAAAGATCAATCATCGTCGATCGAGGAAGAGAGGAGCTACATGACCAGAGTTCCATATGCCTCTGCCGTTGGTAGTCTTATGTATGCGATGGTTTGCACACGGCCAGATATTGCACATGCAATGGGAGTTGTCAGCAGGTATATGAGTAATCCAGGAAAACAGCATTGGGAAGCCGTAAAGTGGATCTTGCGATACTTGAAGGGAAGCTCAGGGTTTGCTTTATGTTTTCAGAAGTCATATTCTAGTTTGGATGGATATGTTGATGCTGATAATGGTGGTGATATTGATAGCAGTAAAAGCAGAACCGAGTATGTTTACACTCTTGGTGGTACCGCAATCAGTTGGGTCTCGAGGCTTCAAGATGTAGTTGCTCTTTCTAGTTGTGAAGCAGAGTACATTGCAGTGACAGAAGCCGCGAAGGAGATGATGTGGTTACAACCTTTTCTACGAGAATTAGGCCAAAACTACGATGGGAGTAAATTGCATTGTGACAGCCAGAGTGCCATCCTTTTGGCAAAAAACCCAGTTTATCATGGCAAGACAAAGCATATACAGGTACGCTATCATTTTATCAGATCTATTTTAGAAGATGGTGTGTTGGCACTTGAGAAGATATCAGGGAGTCGAAATCCAGCTGACATGTTGACGAAAGCTGTGACTAGTGAGAAGCTGAAGTTGTGCGCAACTTCAGTTGGACTTCTTGGATGAGATATGTGCATGATGCCGCTGCAGATGGAGAGATGATGTGATTAGTCTCCAAGTGGAAGATTGTTGAGTTATGGAGTCTAATTTTATTGTTTAGGGTATTTTGGTAAATTCACCCTGTTTTCATAACCCTATTTCTTTAGGTATATAAAGATGTAATTAGGGTTTTGGAGATGGATAGAGGTTAGAGAGAAACAGTGGGGGTGAGGCAAAATCAAGAAACAACTTCTGTAACTCCGTTTTGATTATAGTGAGATCTGTTAGCAGCCAGTGGACGTAGCTCTCAAACTGAGAGTGAACCACTATAAACTGTGTGTTTTCTTTTGTGTTTCTTTTCTTGATCAATCATTTCGATATAAGTCGGATTAGAGCGTCTAATCTCAACACACTCTAATCCCAACAACTGTAGCGGTTTGTCATCAAGCCGTTGCCGCTTGTCGTAAAACCTCAACGGTTTGTCGTGAAACTGCAGCGGTTCGTCGTCAAACAGCGGCCGTTTCACGACAAACCGCCGATATTTCTTTCCTTTCACCTACTGCGAAGGTACATCTTTGCAAATTGATAATTCTATCAATTTTCAACGGTTTTAGATGCTTGAGGACTCGTTTTCCATCATTTTTTCGAGATGCACAAGTAGGAGAGATCTGTTTTGTCATTTGGTGCATAACAAAGCAGATTCATGCAGAAAAATGAGCAGAGCTTCACACTTTTGAATTGTGTAAGGGGAATCGGAGGACTTAGAAGCATTTTTAGACCTCGAAAAGTGGGACAAGCTGCCTTTAGCGACTCTTCAAAGCGTAGATCTCGAAAAGTTATATGAAATCAAAAAAGAAGTTCATCCAAATTGGTCAACTGAGCACAAAGTTATGGCCTTCCAAAGTTTTCGAGTAAATGATCTCATTTTTTTCCTGCCCAAATCTTCTCTGATATGTACCAAATGACAAAATAGATATTTCATACCTGTGCATCCTGAAAAAATGATGGAAAACGAGTCCTCAAGCTTCCAAAACTGTTGAAAATTGAGAGAATTATCAATCCACAAAGATTCACCGTCGTAATAGGTGAAGGAAAGGAATATCTTTCTTATCAAGATACCACGGTTCGTAGTGAAGCCGTCGTGGTTCATCTTCAAGCAGCAGCGGTTTATCATGAAACGGTTGCTGTTTGTCTTCAAGTTGCTGCGACTTGATGACGAACCGCGGCAGTTTCACAACAAACCGCTGTGGTTTCACGACAAACAGCGGCAGTTCGTCTGCAAATAAAAAAAATTCATTGTCTTCTTCGTACAAAAACCCAAACAAACTGTGATTCTCCCATGGACTGTAAAACAATTGTAAATCATCCGAAAACTACAAACATTAACATTCTTTTACAAAATCTTCTAAATTATAAAAATCTTCTAAATCCATTCTTTTACAAAATTCAAAATCTTCTAAATCTATTCTCCATGAATATTAACTCTTTTCTAATTAAAATATATTATAAAATTATGAGTTCTTTTTTTTTTTCATGGATATTTATTATATTTACACTGTGATTTTCAAAAAATTAACGGTGATTTTGTGAAGGCAATTTTTAAAAGTTTAGTGGTTAATTATTAACAAAAAAAGGATGATGGTTGATTTGTCACTACAATAAAGAAAGATGGTTGATTTGTTATTTTCCTTTATTTTAACAACCCAAATTGAATATTTAACAATAAAAAAAGGAAAATATATATTAGTATACAAGATTGTCGTTGGAAACAGTCATCCACAGCCATAAAACACTCCTAGTTTCTTTCTTACATACTTTTATGGTCATGGCTTCTTCTTCTTATATTTTTATTTTATTGTTCGACTTCTGCCATCAATCAATTTAAACTCTCGAGATTGAGTTCGATCAGGCGAATATTGGTACATGAGCTAAACACTTTGTCTTCTTCAAACATATTGGATGATTTCGAGACGTTGTATTACAATCAGACACTTGATCATTTTAATTAGGGAAAATGACAAATCAACCATTGTGGTTTTCGATCAATGACAAGTTAACTACTGTGGTATATTTGCTAACAAGTTAACCACTAACGTATGAGAAATTGACAAATCCAACATCACACTCAAGTTAACCCAGGCAAAACTGCCTGGACATCACACTCAGTTTTGCCTGGGCGGCGTCCAGGCACTTGTTTGCGGTGTCTAGGCAGTTTTGCCTGGGTTAACTTGAGTGTGATGTTAGATTTGTCAATTTTTCATACGTTAGTGGTTAACTTGTTAGCAAATATACCACAATGGTTGACTTGTCATTGATCAAAAACCACGATGGTTGATTTGTCATTTTCCCTTTTAATTACAATTTCTATTCCGTTTTTAAACAGAGATATTTGATCAACTTTAAGTATTGGGGAGGCGCAAAAGCAAATGCTCCGATTCTCACTTACTTGGGTGCTGAGGCTTCGATCGACGGCGATCTTACTACGATCGGATTTCTATATGATAATGCAGTTCATTTTGATGCTCCTCTGGTTTTTATTGAGGTCAAGTTTCATTTTTTTTTTTTTTCAGTTTCTATGAATTTGAAGAATTTTGTCTGAGAATCCTGGTTTTGCGGCATCGATATTACGGAAAGTCGATCCCGTTTGGCTCGAGAGAAGAAGCTTTTAGAAATGCTTCCACTCTTGGCTACTTCAACTCTGCCCAGGCCATAGCAGATTATGCAGCCATTCTCATTCATTTAAAGGATGAGTTACAGGCCAAATACTAGCCTGTGATTGTTGTTGGAGGATCCTATGGAGGAAGTCAGTGACGACCAATTCTCCTCAAAATCTTTCTCAGATTCTCCAAAAAAAAAATTCATTTTTTTTTGTCTTTTCAGTGTTGGCTTCATGGTTCCGGCTGAAATATCCCCACGTCGCACTCGGAGCTCTGGCTTCATCGGCGCCGATTCTGTACTTCAACGGCATCACACCACAAAACGGATATTATACGATAGTCAAGAAGGATTTCAGAGTATAATACTAAACCCACTTAACATAAGCTGTCTCTTTTCATGCCTGCCATATCAATGAGTTTTTTCGGAAGCAAGTGAGAATTGCTATGAAACCATCTTGAAATCATGGTCTGAGATGGAGAACATTTCTTCAATGACTAACGGCCTCTCCCTTCTCGGCAAACAATTCAATACTTGCAGGTAAATTAACACTACCTCTCTTGATTCTAATCTACCAAAACTTTTAATCCATATTGATCATAATGTTTATACACTTCTTGTTCTAGTCCTTTGACGACTTATTCTGAGCTCCATAACTATTTGTGGTTAATGTACGCCACTGATGCACAGTATAATAGCCTGCCGAGATATATCGTTGATGTTATTTGCAGCGCCATTGACGGAGCTTCGCCTGAGCCTGACATTACCGAATAGATCGCTGCCGGAGTTTTTACGTATAGAGGAAGTCGACCATGCTATAAAAACGAGCCTGAAAATGTAACCGAAACTGTAGATGGATGGGCATGACAGGTGAGCTTGTCCATAATTTCTTTTCGATAATTATGAATTTGCCTTAATTTTCCTCTTTTCTGCCATGGGTGAGAATTGATTATTATTCTGTGTGAAGGGCAGAGTTGTAGTGAGATGGTGATGCCCATAAGAACTGACAATAATACCCTGTTTCCCTCTTCCCCATTTAATTTGAAAAGCTTCGTCGATTTCTGCAATTTGTCATATGGATAATTATCGAATATTACCGAATACGTAACTAAAAGATTATAATTTAAGAGAGTTTATTTGATGGTAATTAGGATTAATTTAAAAGAAAGTTATCGAGGGATTGGTTGGACTTAAAATTAATAAGATAATTAATGGAGGGTTAAGTAAGGAATTAAAAAGAAAAATGGAAATGAAGGGAAGAGTAGGAGCTGAACTGGTTCAGTCGTGAACCGATTCAGGCTGGATTTGGTCCGGTTTAGAAATCAGGAAGAAAAGGGTGAGTTTATCTGAATTTTTGACAAAAAGAGAGAGATGAAAGACAGATCAAGAAGGAGACCAAGAGCTACAAAGTGAGAGAGACGTGACGGGAGTGCTCGATGCCGCCAAGTCGCCGAACGAATCACGAATTTCGAGCTTTCGCGTGCTGCGAATTCCAGCGCCAAATCGAGGTAAGCAATTGAACTTACACCTTGTTGAATTCGATTGCCTGTGATTGTGGGAATTGCAGAGACGAAATCGATGAAGGAATGGCTAGGGCAAGGGCATCGGTTTGCAATGGGCGTGCGGTTTGGTCTTTGGTTTGGTTGGACCAGATCGGTCTGCTAGTTCTTGCCTCGTGAAGGATGACAATGTGCAGTTCGATGGCAAGGCGTGGGCGATGAAGATATGGGCAAAAAATCTGCACCTATCACCTGGAATTGTGGGATAAGCTGTTAAGCGTTTCAACCTAGCCGTCTGTATATAAATACAGGAGATAGTGTGAGCATTGGCTGGCGATTCCTCTGTGAACCGAGTGTGAGTGAACTGGTGATGGGCAACTGAAGGTGGACGGTGTGCTTAAGTGTGTGCTCCAGTGGCTGGTTCCCTCGCCGCTGCTTCCGGTGTTCTCTGGTGAGTGATTTCCTTCACTCTGTTCTGGCGTTTCATGGATTTATGTTGATATGTAGTTGAGGTAGAAGATAAAAGCTTGCTGAATGTTGTTGGTATACTTTTGGTTATTAAGTTTGGATTCTGTTGTGAGATACTATTGGGGTTTTATTATATTGTTTCGGTTGGGGGGCATTATGTTTGGATAATGGAATTGGTTCTGCGTTATTTAATACTTTGGATGATATGCATAAGGATTTTAGTGATTCCTCTTTGTTAATGAATCTGATTGATGAAAATGTTGGATATATGTTTTCTGTTTCTTTGGAATGAACCGATAGTTCAAATTGAGGAGATTAATGTTTTGTAATTATTCTGGTTATTGACTGTGTGGGTGGTTATTCTGTTAATAAACAGTCGGGTGACATATACTCTGTTTGCTGTTACTAGTTTTGAGAAATTTGCTAGAATGAGTTGTCATGCAATGAGGAAGTAAGGATAAATATTCTGTAATTTCTAGATGTGTGGTATTGCCCTCTTCTGATATTTATGGCCGTGAACAATTGTGGAGAATTCATTATTTTGGTTAAGTTAAGAAATGGAATTTGTAAAATGATTAATGATGTTGGCCTTTGTTGGATTGGAAATGCTCTGTATGTTGGATATTATATGATAAATCGAAGAATATAAAAATGAGTTTTCTTTAATTGGTTTATTGCTCTAAAAGGGACATAAAAGGATTATGGTCGTTAATTGTTAAGTACTGTTATTGGATTTGATTATGGTATTCTGCAGGCGTATTTATAAATGGATAAATATTGGTTAATTGGATGATTTATAATTAAGGGGAAAATGTATAAATTAAGGTTACCGTTTTATTGACTATTAAATTAATGGAAATCGTTAAATTGTAGTTAAATTATTAAATAATAAATGAGGAATAATGGTATCAAAGTTAGTGTTCTTAATTGGCAAATATTAATTAATAAATGCTTCTAATTGTAAAGGTACTAAAAAGGAAGAAAGATAACATTAAGTATTGAACGCTTTAAGGAAACGAGGTAAGTGATATGTGTGTGTTTTGGTCTTTAGGGCCCTACATCGCAAGAATAGGATCGTTTCGTTGTTTAAAGTTTTTAAAGTATGTCTATAGTTTTTATAGTATGTCTACAGTATTAAAAGCATGTTTACAGTATTTACAGCGTATCTACCACTTTCTCAGCATGTCTACAGTTTTATAACACGTCTATTGTTTTATAACATGTCTACAGCTTTATAGTATGTCTCTCGTTTTATGAGCATGTTTTGTGAATCGCACGTTAGGTATTTATTTATATTTCTTTTAATTATATGTTAGTAATTGTATGCATTCACTAGCATCATGCATCACGATTTTCAAAGTATACGAAAATGGTTTTCATCCACGGTTTTGAAAAAGAAATGAAAATAAAAAGAAAGTACAAATGAACGATTAAGAAATATAAAAGAAAATGGGTTGTGTGGTCCGGTAAGTCAAGCTCGGCACATAACCCAATGAAAGAAAAGATAAAGGTTCTTGTGATTTTGTAGGTCAAGCACGACATATGAACAAAAGATAAAGAAAAGATAAAAGTTTCTGTGGTCCGGTAAGTCAAGTCCGACATAGGAACAAAAGAAAAGAAAAGATAAGTAAAGAAGAGAACATGAAAAGAAAAACGGATACGGATACGAATACGGATACAGAAACGGTACGAGCACATATACCGAAACGGAAACGAGAACGAGAACAAAAATAGAAACGGAAACGGAATCGAGTTTCCATAAATAGAAACGGATAAATATACAGATACAGATACAGATATAGAAACAGACACGAAAACGTGTACGATCATGGATACAGAAACAGATTGATGCTTTATAAATAGAAAAGAAAAATTTTAAATTTCACTTATTTTTTAAAAATAATAAAAATCGGGTCGTTACAATGGCCGCTTTCAAAATAAAGTATGGACGTTTTGAGTGGTTTGTGATGTCCTTAGGCCTTTCCAATGCCTCTAGCACTTTTATGAGACTTATGTATCAAGTTTTGAGAGATTACTCGGGAAAGTTTATAGTAGTGTATTGTGACGACATTTTGGTGTGTAGCTCTAATTTGAACTCTAATTTGGAACGTCTGAGACAATTATTCATAACTTTACGGG
This sequence comes from Begonia loranthoides, assembly GCA_022433065.1. Taxonomy (NCBI): domain Eukaryota; kingdom Viridiplantae; phylum Streptophyta; class Magnoliopsida; order Cucurbitales; family Begoniaceae; genus Begonia; species Begonia loranthoides. The sequence continues at coordinate 1,811,843 of CM039481.1, forward strand.
AAGCCCCAAGCTTTTCAACAATATAAAGAAGTGCTCAATTTGTCATGAGAATGTTTGCTTCTTAGATTTGTCATCTTTGGGCATGACGTGGAAATAGATGAATCCTAAGGTGTTGACAATTAAGTAGCGTCCAATCCCAACTAGCATTGCAGAAGTTAGAACGACAAAACCCAAAGGACGTGTTTGACAAGACACAAAAGATATTAGAGCAAATAGTACTAAAAAGTCTTCCGTGGAAGTGGTCACACTGATTTAGCATTTCCCTTCCAAGATACTCAAATATACCCCTTTTGATTCCTTCCAATACATTATATATATATACATGAGAGAGACAGAGAGATTGACTTCAAGCTATGAATATGAGCACGAGTGATAGGTTTTCACACGACCAAGTTAAAGATTATCTCAAAAAACTAATTAAAAGGAGTTAAATCACAAGACGCAAGAAGCTGTCATCATCAATCATGGGTTTTTATTTAAGAAAAAGTCAGCTTGGAGTTGTAAACAAGCACGACAGACAAATCTTAACTATTCCAAATGCTGTTAACAGTAGTCAAACATATGCAGATTAGATTAGGTGTGCAGTTGCTTCCTGGGAAAACTCTATTTATCGAGAAAACTATAGAACAAGCCTGCAGAGAAATAAAAGGATCATTCATGACATTGCTTTGACAAGTTCATTCATTGACCCACATACAGTCGTCCAATATAAGAGTGTTGTTTGAAACAATCATTCACAGCTATAAAACGCGATATTCATGGCTTCTTACATATTTTCATGGTCATGGCCTCTTCTGATATTTCTATTTTGTCGTTTGACTTCTGCGATCGATCAGTTTAGATTCCCGAGGTTGAGTCCGATCGGGGGAACATTTGTGCATGAGCTAAACACTTTGTCTTCTTCAAACATATCGGATGATTTCCAGACATTTTATTATAATCAGACACTTGATCATTTCAATTACAGACCCGAAAGCTACTCTCTTTTTAAACAGAGATATTTGATCAACTTTAAGTACTGGGGAGGCGCAAAAGTCAATGCTCCGATTCTCGCGTACTTGGGTGCTGAGGCTCCGATCGACGGGGATCTTGCTGTGGTCGGATTTCTATCTGATAATGCTGTTAAGTTTAATGCTCTTCTGGTTTTTATTGAGGTAAAGTTTCATTTTTTTTCAGCTCCTGAGAATTTGCAGAATTTTGTCTGAGAATCCTGGTTTTGCAGCATCGATATTACGGAAAGTCGATCCCGTTTGGCTCCCAAGAAGAAGCTCTTGGAAATGCTTCCACTCGTGGATACTTCAACTCTGCCCAAGCCATAGCAGATTATGCAGCCATTCTCATTCATTTAAAGGATGAGTTACAGGCCAAATACTCGCCTGTGATTGTTGTTGGAGGATCCTATGGAGGAAGTCAGTGACGACCAATTCTCATCAAA
>CM039481.1:1813580-1875542 GCA_022433065.1 Begonia loranthoides
ATGAATAAAATCCTTATCATATTTCAAATTATTTCTATGAAAAATCAGATGTTGGTTTAAACTTTCAACCTGTAATGGTTTTCACCTTCATTGGGTTGATTAAATTTTCAAGTGCAATCATCGTCTGGTTCATGAAAATTATTCATAAGTGTAAGAATAAATTATACAAGTCATCAAAGAAAGAAAAATAAATAAATGGAGGCTAAAGTTTCATATCATGAAAATAGAGAAAATAAATATACAAACTTTAAGAGAAAAGTCAATAGACAAAATAGAGTAAAGCAAAAAGACTAATATATTCATACAAAATAAGATAAATAAAACTCAATTTTTCTAACATCCCCCCTCAAACTCGGGATGCATTAGTAGAAAGTATCGAGAGTTTGCTAACTAAAAACTGAAAGCGTAAAATGGAATGTACCTTGGTGAACAAGTCATCGATTTGAATGGAAGTAGAAATAAAAGGTAATGTGATAGTGTCATTCTGATAATGATATAGAGTGAAATGACAATCTATCTCAATATGTTTTGTGCGTTCATGAAAGACGGAGTTGCGAGTAATATGAATAGCACTACTATTGTCATAATACATAGGAGTAGAGTCTAAGAGAGAAACACTCATATCCGCAAGTAACCAACACAACTAAACAATTTCGGCAGTAGTAAATGTCATCGCACAATATTATGCTTCTGTGGATGAGCGAGAGACAACAGCCTATTTTTTGCTCTTCCAAGAAATAAGAGAATCACCAAAAAATATACAGAAACCGGTAGTAGACTTGCTATCAGAAGAATCACCACCTCATTCTGCATCCGAGTAGGTGCGTAGCTCTAGAGCAGGAGGGGAAGGAAAAAGTAGACTCTCAAATTGAGTGCCCCTAAAATATCAAAGAATACAAAACACAACTACCCAATGAACTGTAGTGGGAGAAGCAACAAAGTGGCTAACAACATGAACTACATAAGCGATATCAGGTCTAGTGATAGTTAAGTACACTAAGCATACAACCAAAGTGCGATACAGAGAAGGATTTGACAATGGAATATCATCTAAAGGAGAATACCGACCATTAAGTTGAAGAGGCGTATCAACTATGCGAGTATCAAAGATGTGAGCTTGTTCAAGAATGTTAGCAATGTACTTGGATTTGGAAAGAAGAACTCACGAGGAGAGTAGGCTACTTCAATTCCCAAAAAATAACGTAGATAACCCAAGTCATTCATCTCAAAATCACAGGTCAAGTGCAACTGTAACTCAGTTATTCCATCGACATCATCTCCAGTAATAATCATATCATCAACATATAAAGAGATAAGGATACAACTAGAAGAACTACACCTGAAAAATAGAGCAGACTCATGTGAACTTGATGCGAACCTAGGGTATTAAAGAACCCTAGACCCAACAACAAACGCGGAATTAGACAACGAATCTTCGATCGAATCAAGAAATTGTAGAAAAAAACTTGACCCTAGCCAAACCTGTCGACTAGAACCAAAGTTATCAAAAGAGGAGCTTGACCCTAACCAAACCGGTTGGTTGAACCAATACTATCAAAAGTTTGATCTTTCAAGATTGAGGCTTGAAGAGACCAAGTTCTTCGTAAAGAAGAAAAAGAGAGGAAAACCTCACAACCACACAAGTTTTTATTTCAAATATCCATCCTCTAATGAGGCACCTTACAGATGCTTTTATAGACTACTAAAATGAATTAAAAATAATACAAATAACAATTAAGAAACCCTAGATTTGGCTAGGGTTAGCTTCCATACGTGACATATTCAAATTAGGTTAAATTTAGGGTTTAGATATGGGTTCCGCACATAGTAGCCTTGCTGGAAATTGAGCAGTTTTTGAAATCCCTTTTGAATGCCCAAATCATCTCCAAATCTTGCGATCTTGGTGTCTATGGAAAGTTTAAGATGTCTTCTTTATTTGGTATGAAGATCAAGTAGCCATTGGAAGTGAGGAGCGTCCCTAAATTTCCATAACAATATTTGTGCGCAGAAAATCCAGTTCCAAAATTTCATTATTCTTTGTCCTTCTAGTTAGCACATTGACTTCCACCATTGGATCTTCATTATAATATTTAATTAACATCTTTATTTCTTCTTCTCCAAGTCTATATGTATTTGGCAACTATTCCATGTTGGTACTTGGCCACTTGGAGGGTTTCCATATTGTAATTTCCTTGGTCTCCAAGTTTGGATACTTGGACTTTCCTTAATCATTGCTCTCTGTTCCGTGGGCTTTTGACATAGCAAATGAACTCTGCATTTAACGATCCAACCTATTCTAGAAAGCTTAGGACGTCCGCTACAATGTTGATGAAGACCACATTTTGTAATGACGTCGTTTAGGATGCCCAAATATTCAAACACGTCTGAAAGGTCTGAAAGTGGACAGTTTTGGAAAGTCTTTCTATTGCTCTTGAACTTCCACCTATGTTTGACCTTGAATGACTCCTTGATATTCTTTGAAACTTTATTTTTTACATATCCAATGCCTCCTATTGGATCTTGGCATTTGTAGCTTTCCCGGATCACATCAGAACTGGGACAAAAACCAAGAGATATAATCACAAGAGAAAAGTTATCAAACTAGGATCGAGGGGCTTGTTTAAGTCCATATAGAGTCTTCTTTAGTTTGCAGACTTCCCCAGGCTGATAAGCAACACTGGGTGGAGGCACCATATAGCCTTCTTCTTGAAGTTCCCATTAAAAATGCATTTTTAACGTCCATTTGATAGACAAGCCATTGACGAACAAAAGCAACTGCAATGAGAGTACGAAAAGTAAAATGCTTAGACACTGGGGCAAAAGTCTCTTCATAATCCATACCATATTGTTAAGAAAATTCTTTAGCAACCAAGCGAGCTTTATATCGCTCAACGGATCCGTCAGATTTAGTTTTGATCTTATACGCCCAATGAGAGTCAATTGTAGTCTTCCCCAAAGGAAGGGGAACGATATCTCAAGTACCAATCTTGTATAGAGCAAAGAGTTCTTCAGTCATTGCTTGTTGCCACAAAGGATCAAGAACAGCCTCTCTATTAGAAGATGACTCTTAGAGTTGGTAAATAGTAGTAAAAAAAGAAGAGAATAAAGCTAAATAAGTAGAGTAAATAAAATCAGGTAATTGAATGGACTTATAAGTTCGTTGATGATAATAAGGAGGAGGATCTACTACCATAGAAGCATCTTGAGAAGTAGTAAGAACGGAGATAAGCTGAGAACCAATATCTGTAGGGTTAGCCCTGCAAGAATTATCTTTAGAAAGAGATGTGCTTGAAAGATCTAAGTTATGGATTATATGAGTTGGGGAATCATTTGAGTCAGTACAAAATGAATCAATACAAGTGAGATTAAACTTTTGAAGATTGGAAGAGTCAAAGGGAACATAATAGAATGGAATATGTTCAAGAAACACAACATGACGAAAAATATAAAGTTTTTGACTAACAGGATTATAACATCGGTATCCTTTTTTACCCACACCATAACCAAGAAAAACACAAAGGGTAGAAAGAGAAGTACGTTCAACATAAGGTCAAAAAATGAAACAAGTGGAACCAAAAATCCTCAAGGTAGAGTAATCAAGAGCATGACCAAATAATTTTTTAAAGGGTGACAAACCTAAAGTGATGGAAGATGGAATTTCGTTGATTAAATGCACAGCAATAAGAATTGCTTCTCTCCATAATTCACTAGAAACATAGGCAGATAACAGGAGGGAACGTGTAGTTTCAACAATATGTCTATGTTTTCTTTCTACAACACCATTTTGTTGAGGTTGTCGGTATAAAGAAAGCAAGTTAGAAAATCTATTAGAGGTATATTCACCACCCAAGTCACATCGAAAACATTTGATAACAACATTATGTTGGATTTTGACAAAAGCACTAAATAGATGATAAATTTCCAGAAAGTCAGAACAATGTTTTATAAGATAAACTCAACAATAATGAATACAACCATTAATGAAAGAGACATAGTATCGTGATCCCCCATTTGTGGGAACACGTGCAGGTCCCCACACATCAAAATGAATTAAATCAAATGGTGCAAGAGAAACATAAACACTTTTATGAAAAGATAAAGCAGAAAATTTAGCCAATTTGCAACCACAACAATCGGAAAGATCATGAGTTTGCAATTTTTCTAAAGCTCCTATAGAGACCAAGTACTTTAAATGAGAAGTAGAAATATGTCCAATACAAGAATGTCATAAGTGAAAGCTAGAAGAAGAAAAACTCAAACGAAAAGATGACAAATCAATACTATAAGTTGCAACATCAAGAACTCTCAGCTCATCTAAGATGTATAGTCTCCCCTGCTTATGGCATGTCCCAATCAACTTCTTGAAAAGCGAATCCTAATCCTAACAAGAAGAAAAAGTAAAGGAAACTACGAAACCAGAATCACATAATTGACCAGCAGAGACAAGTTCAAAGTAAGATTAGGAATATGACATATACGAAAGAGACAAGTTAGGCTTGCAAACTGAACCAACACCTGTTAATAGCATGGGAGTACCATCAACGATCATGACAGACACAGAAGAAACAGAATTTACAGATACAAAAGAATTGAAATCAGGTGACATATGATGTGAAGCTCAAGAATCAATGACACATATATGAGAGGACATACCTGATTTGCTACTAGAGGACAAACCTATATTAGAAAGGGCTGACAAAACTTGTGGTTGTGAGGCAAGAAACTTTTGAAACTGTTAAATAAAACAATTTGAAAACTTTTGAGGGCTAATCTTGAACTTTTTGAAACTTTTGACGAATTGTTTGGTTGTTGATGGCTGATTAATTGGTTGTTGCGGCGATTAATTCCCTCAATCTTCGTTCGCGTTAGATCGCCATGGTGCAGCTTAGCAGAGGTTGAACTGTGATGCGAGATAACTTCGACCTCGGTCGAATGAGCAACTGGCCGAGACAGGAAGTCCCGGCCAGGGAAGGACTCGTTCGCAATGAGTTGGAACGAGAATGCCTCTCACATTGGCAAGACTGCGATCGTCTATGTTGAAGGCGATGAAATCCATAGGAAGCCCTGTGTTTGGGTTGTATTCCAAGCTGGGCTGCTGGCCTGCCGGTTAGTGGAGCTTGGCCTATGCAGACCAAACAAATGGGTTTTTGTCTATTTCAGTTTGGGCTTTGGTCTGGATTTGCAAAATACAGACCAGACCAGTAGATTAAGTAATTGAAAGAATTTTAATAAAATTAACTCACCAAATTTTATAATCTTATTTTTAGGTACCCAAATATTTATTTAAAGTGTGGGCTAAAAAATTTGGACATTTTAGATAATTGGACTTGGGTCGGTATAAACTCACTTCGAGGTAGAGATTTATTTTATGCACTGTATTGCATAATTTTTATAAAGTGAATATTTTGAGACTTGTCTCATATTAAAACGACGCATCCATTTTATGTTCGTCGGAGTTTTATATTATATTTTATGTTCACTGTACATGTTTAAATTAAGCATGCATATTATATTTGTTGATCAACTCAGTCGTGTGAACAGAGTTCGATCGAGCCGATTTGGGGTCTGTTTTATTTTCACACATTCAACTATGCAGAATGTGTTTGTTGTTGTTAATTAAAATCGAAATGATTAATAGGATAATTGTATGTGTCATGTCCTTGAGTTTCGAATCCATAAACCTGATTAGGGTATTTTATTTGGCTTTCGCAGTCGTTGAACATCGCTTTTATTCTGTTATATATCTAAGGCATAGGATGCCCAGAGTCCATGAGTGACTCCATTTTCACTGTAATTTTTAATTAGTACAACAATGACTTATTTTAATTATGTACCACATATTAGTGAGTTGATTTAAAAGTGTGCCTTTTATACACATTTTTTTAAAATGAATTTTATAAAACGAGAGTTTTAAATTCATGTATGCTTAAATAATATTTTTAATTAAAATTATTAAATCTCTATTGAGTTTAGTCACCCCAATGACACATTTTCAGGATTTTATGAAAAAGACTTACCGTTGCCGAATCAAAATAAAATTCGGTGGAATTTTATTTATTTTTTAGTATTTTAGCATTTTAATTTGAGAGACTTTTGTGAGATAAATTTTAATATTAAAAAGTTATAATTCTTATTTTTAATTTCTGCACAGTTATTTCATTTTAGATTATATTATTATTATTATGTTATCCGATATCGCTATTAGACACGTTAAGTTCAAGTCATCAAATTCTAGCACTGTTAATTAATAAATTTAAATAAAATGGGTCAGACGATTAGGTTATTTAGATCGGATAGTTTTTTGTTCCGTCTCGAGTCACTTACACGGCGTGACATGACAGTTCGCGAGTTTCCACTTGAACTTAGGTGTAAAACTGTAAGCGATTAACACTTTTTTCAACCCTCATATCTTGATGTGGTAAGTGATGGTGTTGCTGAGAGGGATATGACGAGAAGAGGAAGATACCCACTGGGGAAAAGTTGGAGAGTTGTCCACACACACTATAAACTCAGACTCAAGTCTTAATCAAACTAAGTAATTATTTTCTACAGCGATTTCTCGAGATTGCCCAGAAAGAAAGGGAAGAGCTTTGGTTACTTTATGATGGACAAATGACAGGGTATGGGCTATTTTAAGCTCTTTTTTTTTTGCTGTTTTTTCTATGGATTTTTAATGATCTTTGTTTGGAACTCAAAAACTCTAGGGAGAGGCAAAGGGAAAAGGATTATCTTTTCCAGAGGTTTGTTGTTCACAATTTGAGAAGAAAGTAATCTTCTATACGTAATGTGTATTACTTGTGGAAAGGCGTGGGAAGGAAGTTTGATGCTTCCATGGCGACCCATGATGGGTCTGCTCTACTTTTCTGCTTCTTTGGTGGGTTTACTTTGTACTGATGTAAATAATGGAAGAATATCTTTCGTTAATTGATACAATTGATCATTTGCGAAGAATTGTAGAAAAAAATCCAGCATTTTTGTTGGGCCAGGCCTGTGGCAAAGATCAAGATCCAGGCCTTTGTTTGTTGGACTAACCTTGTTTTTTTATGGCCAGCGTATTGAATCGCAGAATCACTCTCAAACCGGGGTTTCACAAATCGGTATGCAAATCGCAGGGACGAGGACTCCGATTCTTCGAAAAGGGTTTTCGTAATCGCCATAAACATAGGTTATGTTTGTGTAGTTTTGAGTGTGACTCTAGAGAGAGAGAGAGAAGTAGAAGAAGAAATGTTGGGTTTAAAGCGGCTAACACCCAGAACTTGCTTGACCCGAGCTTCGATTTTGAGCTTTCAGTCCATCGGGCAAGAAGAGGCGGAGTTCTTTATTCTTCCTTCTCGAAACTTTGCTCAGAGAACCTCCTCTCGCTTCCTCAACTTTTACCAGGTAATCCATTTTCTTTAATCTTACATATCTGCTGCCTGCCAAAAGGGCCTTTGTTTCTTCAAATTTCCGCCGAACATCAAAATTTTCGGGGTTCATCTCTGGTGCAAACGCAGAAATAGTGATTTCAAGTGATTTTTTTTTTTGTTTTTCGGCGTTGGCAGTTTGGGAATAAAGCTGCAATTGAGAAAGAACGAGCTCGGCTGTAAGTTTCTCTTTAAATTTATGGAAATTCATTCTTATTAGAAGGTAGCCATGAAGAGAAAACCATCTATTAGGGATTAGCATTGTTAACTCTCTCTGGGCAGTGCAGATGAAATGAACAGAGGCTACTTTGCTGATATGTTAGAGTTCAAGAAACATGGTGGTAAGGTAAAAACTCATGCGGTTATGATAGGCTGCAAGTTTACTGCCATTCGATCATGCATAGCTTTTTTTTTTTAAATCTTGGAAGACCTCTCTGTACTTTAATATTAAGGCCAGTTAATTCTGCAGATTGCCATGGCAAACAAGATTGTAATTCCTGCTATGGTGGCTCAGAAGTTTCCCGATTTTGAAGTGAGCTCCTCTGATGTTAAAAAGTTGAAGCTTCCTCCTAGATTTGACGCGGATACGGTGGAAACGAATGAAGTAGCTTTACCTAGTGCAACTTTGATTTGTCTTTCCTTCAGATCAAGCTCTCAGGTAATCATTTTTTTTCAAACAAAATAAGGTGTTCCGCCCGTGTTTGTGGGTATATTCGTAGTTTCATGTCTGTGTTGGAAAATTGGAGAGGGAGGTGTGCATCTGCTCATATAAAACTGCAAGGCTCAGACCTTACCTAATATATTATAAATTGAGGAAGCTCAGCATTTTATATTGATGATGCCTATTGATTACTTTTCTTTGAATTTTTTCAAGAAAATAGGATTGCTCAATTGCATATTTTGTCAATTTGATCAAGTTGCTTGTAATTTTCTCCAACAATTGCTGTGTTTTTACCTTATTTTTATGAAACAGGCAATGGTTGATTCTTGGAGTGCACCTTTTCTTGATTTTTTTGCCGATTCTAAATACGTTCAACTTTACGAGGTAATGTGAATGCAAATTTGATTTATAGATCGATGGATTTGTTTATAAATTGTTATACTTGTTATATGCGACCGCTAGCTTATCTTTTTTTTTTATCATGGATCGAGATTGTATGTAGTTTCTCTCTTTGAAGTGCTCTCGAATATCAATTTAGTTCTTCTACTTTCTCATTCTTACAACAATCTTAATCCTTTTACCTCATGCTCATTTCCTCGAGTACATCTTAATCTTAGTTCTTCACTCTCGTATGCAAATTGTATGAGTTTCTTATCCTTGGTTGGTTTGTCAAGATTGCAAGACTACATTTATATCATCTTTTTTTCCACATAAGATATTATATGTATTGAGAAGAAGAAATTACAAGATAAGAGATGGGAAGAACTCCTCCCAAAAAGAAGACACGAAAGTGCTTATTTTGCAGCAATTTTCCTTTGGTCAGAGAGAACTAAACTGAACGTATAAATCTTAAAAAACTTAGAACAATAAAACACGAGTTATTCACCTTACTATAGAATTTCGATGATCTTGTATAATTTCTTCCAGCGTCGCCTATGGATAGAGATTCTTGGATATGTTGGCACCGTACTCAGTTTTCCTTCTATGTTGTCAGGTTTTGCTCATCGATTCATGGTTATTAAGTTGGAGTCCTGCAAAGAGACTCTTGCTTCGGCTAATGAAGAAATCTAATTACGACGAAAAAAGATCACTTCAAAGGCAGATAGTATATTCGTTCGGAGACAATTATTACTTCAGAAAAGATCTGAAAATACTCAACCTTCTCACAGGGTAAGAATTCGTTCGTCACACAAAATTTTGGGTCGGTCCCAAGCCAGCTGAAGTAGTTGGTGCTTTGTGTTGATCATTGTTTACTTTGTAGGTATGCATATCTCCTTGACAAGTATGGTAGAATAAGATGGCAAGGCTTTGGATTGGCAACCCAAGAGGAGTTATCATCCCTTATTTCTTGCACTTCATTTCTTTTGGAAGAGAATTAAGCCATAGTTCGGCACCGGATTTGGCCACTAAGCCATAGAACAGCCCCGGATTTGGCCGTTGTAGGGGCAGGTGGTTCGTAATAAATTCAGTTCTCCAATGGGTTGGTACCTTTTTTACTGCATTTTTCATCATTTTGATAGTTTTGTAAGCTCTTTGTTCTTCGCATTCTATGTCGATTAATACTGCGGTGGAAAATATTTTATCGTATTATTTTTATATGAAATCGTCTCCGAGGTTTTGTATTTGATCAAATCATAATAGAATGAAATGTTTGCATATGTGATAGATAGTTCAATGGGATCATATCAGGTGGCCTGAAGTATAAGTTAATATGCTCTGAAAAATGCTTTTCAAATGCAATGTGACAATATTTAATGTTGTATGATACTCCCCAACATAACAAGACAACAAAACAACCATGGGTGCTGTTTAGAGTTTATTTTGAAGGATTATGTTTTTCGTTAGAAATTTAACATGTTTTTTTTACAGCGTAATGCAAGTATCCACTGCAAAAAAGAGTAAATTTTTACAACGTAAATGTGTTTCCTATTACGGAAAGTAAGTTCTATTCCAAGTGTTTGCTTTTTGTGGCGGGATTCTTTTTCCACTGCGTAAAGCATTCACAGCAAAAGGTAAATATCCACTTAGAAAATAGTATTTTCATATTTTTTTCACAAAAGACGTGACAGCGATGTTTGATTAATTATTTTACATAATTCAGTGACAAATAATATCTTATTTTAACAGTATTTAATACGCAACACATAAAACGTCACATCAGAAGATAAAATTAGAATATACAAATAGAGGATAAATAAACTTAGCAATACCTTATTTCAAAAGCACAACCAACCATGATTATTGCAAAAACCCACGACAATATCAAACTAGCTCTCACTCATCAACATTACCATCCCGAGGGAAGTTTCTATAATTTAAACTTTTATAGACCTCTAATTTTGTGTACACAAGCGTAGAGTTTACAAAGGTGGTAAAAGGTAAATCTGTATCAGAAAGAATAAATGAGTTGCAGCAATTCAAAGAAGAATGGCAGGCCTGAGGGACGATGACAACATCCCCTCTCACACAACTTACAAACTGGATTGCAAGCAATCCAAGCCATTTCGATTAATGCTACAAAAATGGGGAGGTAATGAACAATGATGTATGTGCAAGTAATGCTACAATTGTTAAAGAAAGCAGTCTGAAAGAAACATTCTGAATTGAACTGTTATCACTTAGCTGTCCTGTGTTCACATATTCGCTTCTTCCAGTTCTTGCTGTGGTAGAGACATTTACTGACGTTGAACCTACAAACATTAAACCAAGAATAGTCGAATTTCATTGAGGGTCTTGCCAAAAATACTAGAACTAAAAGACTCGCATCTCGTGTCACTCGCATATTGTGGAGAACAGTTTTAAAGTAGATTGTAGGGACTTACAGTCATAGTTAGTCCAACCAATTCGTTGACCGGTTAAATCGTATACGAATATTTTGTCTTTTAAAACAAGATCTGCAAAAGATAACAGAAGCCGTGTTATACTCATGGCCAGAACGTATAGATGCAAAAGATGAAGACAAAGAGGGTCTCTGTACCTCCTAAAATTGTTATTCCCTGACCCTGAATTTTCTGAAAACCCATGCACCACACAGCAGCTCCGCCCTGACAGAAAATTTTCAACAGTATCATTTCACTCTACTCGTTTCTTCTAAAGCATAAGGCTTTCCAGACATAGATGATGGTAATATCCTAACGACTTGTGCGTGGGAGTACATATATATAAGTTGGACGGGAAGAATTTCTACTGTTCCCGTCTCTTCTCTTGTAACTTCCTTCTATCAATATACTTAGTTTATTATAAAAAAAAAAAAAGTTCAGCGAAGAAAGTCACTTCTTTTTAATTTTGATGCAAAAAACTGTGCGAGAAGGTATAAACTTACAACAGAGTTCTGCTGTATGAGGTAGTCCTGAGGCCTTAAAATCATGGCTGCACCACCGGCAAAATTTAAGCTAACTAGTGGAAATACATCAGTGACACTGAAAAAATACGAAAGATTATTTCCAGGTCAAGATTATCGGATGGTAGTTTTATCAGTCATAACAATCAAATATCCACAAATGTACCTTGAGGTGATCAGATAACAATGATTTCCCTTGGAAATAACAGATTGTGCAGATTGTGAAACAGTACTAGTAATCTGAAAAAAATGTCCTAATATTCAACTTGATTGAAATTTTTCCCTCAAATTTAAAATGCTTGACTAGTAAAAAGCATGCTACTAATTGTTAAGGTACCGATAAACTCCAACCGCACCGTAATAATGTAATATAAAAGTTGAGCAGAATGGAGAGAAGCTTACAGCAGTAACAAAAGGGTCATAAGCTTCTTCAGCAAGATATGCCAATGTTGTACCGGAATCAACTATGGTTCCTTGATTATTTGATGTAGTAAACACAGCTGGATCAATTGCTAGTACTTGACCATTGACAGAAATGCTCTGCAGATTTAAATTATAATGGAGCCTGAAATTTTGTACATGCAAGAATTAATTAACATTATGTTCAGTGCTTTATTAGCTTATTCTACAGTATTTCTACCAGAATATGCCATTCTCTATCTACCAAAAATTAATTTGGTGCATGCAAGAATAATTAACCATATGTCCATATTTTATTAGCGACTTTTACAGTGTTTTCTTCAGAATAGAACAATCAGTATCTACCTTACCCCTTTTCACTACGTCTAAATTGTAACTTATTGCAGTAGTGACACAATATTTCATTTCTTTTCATCCTTCTTCAGACAACTAATTACTGTCTACGTAGCAAGCTCGTTAAGTACTCTTCTTCTTCAAAGGGTAAATGGTAGAAAATTACCATTGCCATAGGAAGAGAGATCTGGACTAAGTTTCTGCGAAACATTGCTGTCCTAAAGTTTGCATAAAAGTAAAACAGAAGAGCACTTGGCTAAAGTGTATTTGTAGCGAACTTTATTTCAAATATCAGATCCATCCTTTTAACTTTCATTTATCAATGCATGAAAAAGTTCAAAATCTTATTCTGGATGCTATTTAGCTGTATAACTACAATACATTAAAAGTATGATAACCCATACATCAATTTTGGATGAATCTGTAAAGATGAAGGCTATAGGCCGTACTTTGTTTTTTTCAAAACATTTTAATTATCCTAATAAGAAATGTAGTAGAACAATATGAGCAACATACTGTGATGGGACCAGAGGACTATAGACTATATTTGGGTTCAAAATTTCGCCAAGAACAAGTATTCCCCCACCACTATCATCTCCCTTCAAGCAGTGAGAGAATACATTTGGTGCAACTCCACGCGAAGATAGCTGGGAGAGTATGGACATTTTCTGTTGGCCAAAGCCAAAGATCCCATCGACTGCACGATCTGATTTGGTCAGATCCCCAGCCTGTGAATTGCTGCATCTGTCAATGAGTGACCAATAAATCCAAAGATTAGAAGATTTGTTAGACATGCTAAATCGAAGTGCGTAAAGTTATTGCCAAAGTTTCTTGATATTTCCTATAACTCACCCAAAGACAACGGCAGACGAAGAATTTGAACTCACAGAGCTATCCACTACCACATCAAAGTGCATCAAATCAGAGACATAATAACCTGAAGTTCCACTCCCATCTCCATACTGGAAAGTGTAAACACACTGATTGCTCTGAGCAGAACATAAGGAATCAGAGGATTGGATTCCAAGTGTGCATAGTTGATTGGCACAAGACACCAATGAAGCAGTTGATGAGATCCCAGGATCATAAAAACTAAGCTGAATCTGTGTAAAAATCAAGAAATTATAAGCATAATAAATCAACAAGTGTCTTACCAAAATATCTTAAAAATTCAAGAAGTTTTGAACGCTAGAATAGAAAAAATATGCTGAGGGAGGAAAGAATACTTGGAGGCCACTAGTTGCAGGGCATCCATTACAGGAGCTGCAACTAATCCAAAGAACATCACTCCCAGTATCAATCTGCACGTAGAATTCCCTTGGAGGAGTACCCAATCGCACTTTTGTATAATAAAGCCTGTGGAAACACAGATTACATTCGAAAAGTGTTTTTGAAGTCAAAAATGAGAATTGCATTTGCTAAACTGAAAGAAAAAAAAAACATAAGAAACTGAGAGTGAAGATTTCCATTTCACTGAGCGTTAAGCACTAGAACAAGAACAGGAAACGGAGAGAAATATTTTCACTGCACCAAATTGAGAGCTAAAGGACTTAGGAGTATCAAAAGAAAATCAAGTCTGTACAAAATTATAGAAACGAAGAAGACAGTAGCTATAGATTGCAAAAGGAGCAATCCAACCCAGCATAAGAAGACCAACGAGACAAAAATCGTATACGAACCACTACAATTTACAAAATCAAGAAATCCAGTCAAAACAAGAGCATGATTTAAAGTTTCAAAATCGAAAAATGAAGGACTGAGAAGCAACTCATTACCCCACAAGAAAGGGGTCGTATGTCCCCGCCAGAAGGAAATCGATGACACCCCCAGAAGACTGCAACATTCTACCATGCCTAACTGTGTCTCGACCTCTGAGCTGAGCTAGCTCCACGCCATTATTCGTCGG
The DNA here is from genome assembly GCA_022433065.1 of Begonia loranthoides. Classification (NCBI taxonomy): domain Eukaryota; kingdom Viridiplantae; phylum Streptophyta; class Magnoliopsida; order Cucurbitales; family Begoniaceae; genus Begonia; species Begonia loranthoides. Next base: position 1,827,644 of record CM039481.1, read on the forward strand.
AAACGCTCTTTCCAGAGTCAGCGTAGCCGGAAAAGCGCACACAAAACTAACCACGGAACACAAAAACACCGCCGCCGCCGCGACCGTGACTCCAGCGCGAAAACCGACCGCCATATCTGTACCTCGTTCGTATAAAAAACAACGTACATAGAAAGATCCCCAGGCCACAGGTTAGGCAAATCCCTTGGAAAATATACAAATCTGAAACCCCAAAGAGAATTCAGACGTGGAAAATCTGAAAACCCGAAGAAAATTCGGCTGTGAAAGTCGAGGTCCGTCGTTCGTGTTATTCGTCTCTGCACATACAGAGAGAGAGAGGAGCGACCAGCAGACGGCAGACGGCAGACGGCAGGAGTTTTAAAAAAATTGGGATTGTGTTACCTCTCTCATATTTATTATTAATTCCAGCCTTGATTATCATTTTTCATAATTTTATATGATTTAATTTTTTAATTTAAAAAATATAATTAATATTTATTGCTTTTCAAAACAATATTTATTAATAAAATGAAAAAATATTCTATTTATAACTTTTTGTTTTTTAAGAGCAATGTTATATTTACTGTGCAATTAATATAATAAATTATTAATTATACTTATTAATATTTATAAGTAAAAATAGAAAATAAAATTTTTTTTTTTAATTTTTTATTAAAATTTGTAGGTATGGCTACGGGATATTTACCTAATTATAAATTTGTCTTTTTGAATCCATTTACTAAATTATTTTTGAATAATTAGTTTTTAGTGAAAAGTTGATAGTTTTTCCTTTGAATTCAACGAAATAGATTGAATTATTTAAATGTAATTTAAAATATTATTATATATTTACAATTTCTCTTTCCTTCTTAGTTAAGGAAAGGCAGGGGTCCCATATCAATGCATGATAATCATTTAGGCTATATATGCTTTTATATATATATATATATATATTGTAATATTTATCAATCTTTTCGGTATAATATTATCTGTTTTGTACTGAAATTTATATAATTTTTATTTTTTATATTAGTTTAAAATACTTTGTATTAAGTAAAAAGGAAAATTATAATTATAAACTATACATTTTTTTATTTTTTTAAGTGATGTGTAAATATACACTGATATGGGTCGAACTTATATTTAGATCCTTGTTGATTTTATAGGATAAAATGAACAGACACAAAAATATATAAGTCCTATATTAGAATAAAGCAACTAGGAGTAATTTTATTTGTTATGAATTATTTATTTTAGTACATTTGGTACGGTGAACTCGATATATTAAATAAAACATTTTGCAATGGTTATAAAAATTAAAGTTTTTCTTTTTATAAAATTTTTATAATAAGTAGTCGAATGGTCTTCCTATTAGCATTATAACTTTTATTAATCATACACATTAATTCCGTTCTTAATTTCTTAAACATTAATTTATTTTGTACACATGACATAATGCACTTTACAAGAATGCATGTGACCCATTTTTCATTATTTCATGTCACACTGTCTGTACATACATACATACATATAGACACACATACATATTAATGTGTGCAAATAAAAAAAAATATTAGATAATTAACAAACAAAAAATTATGAATTATGAGATCACAAATTTTAAAATTAATTTTATTAATAAATAAAATATTAAATTATAAAAACAAATATGGTCAATTGCTTGCATTTGTGCACTCAACAAAATTTCTCCATAAATATTGTATGGAAAGTACAATTTTGAACCATTCTTATTATAATCATTTTGTTTTGAACCATTTACTTTTCACTCTCTCAAATAATATGGAATTGTGTAACTCCAGTAGTATGAATTTGACCTACACAATCAACAGAATCTTTGATCGTCCTTTCATTCACAGACTACAAGATATAGTAAAAATGTTGTTCCGTCGGTTATGAAATGGTGCAAATCTTCAATGACTTCACTATTTAGGTAACTAGTTTGCCTCTTATTTGAGTATATCGATCTCATTAAACTTGCATTCAATTTTTAAACTGGCTGCTATTCTCGAGATTTCTTCTGTCGATACGGCGATTTGAGACGCATATGCCGACTACGGCGATTTGAGACGCATATGCCGACTACGTTTTCAGCCATGGTCTTCGTAGAAAAGTACGTATTTGTACTATTACCATTGTATACTTTGTGGTGTATGCATTTTAAATAGGAAAATAGGATTAGGCTCTACAGATTTGAAATAATTCTCATCAAAATTTCTGCAATAAACTCAACTTATTCGGGAGATTTTTATGTCTCCTTTTCAACTCTCTTCTTTATTTTTTGCCTCCTAAAAGGAAAATGCTCTGAGCTCTCGTCCTTTTATTCTTCTTCAAAGTCCGCAGTCATGGCTGTAATGGTAGTTGTTAACAAGCTTCACTTCATCCCACTATCTCCTCTGTTGTTAGTTCTCTCTCTCTCTCTCTCTCTCTCACACACACACACTGAATTCAGAGCTGAAGATTAATCTTCTCGGACATTGTAATGATATCGGAGTAAATCCGATCACCTCCAATTTCTTCAGCCGTGGCTCCGGCAGCCACCCTCAGGATATCTTCAATGAGAGCAACATTTCCCATTATATCAACATGAGCACCGCTCTTCAGCCCCCTTCCCTCGAGCAGACTCGCCGGAGGCTTGTGCCTGTACTCCCTTACTATACTCCGGAGGCCGGCTGGGTTGAAACGGGTCTTTCCTCTCCACCCTTTTGCACACATGAAACCGGCGCTCATCACAGGTACACTCTCATCCCCATCTACAAAGTACACTCCACTTTTCAAATTGCTGTCTTCTTTTCCATTAGCTGCGATGTCAATCCGGAATGGAATGCTTTTGTACTTGTCGGACGATGACATCTTGTAGACGTATGATCTCTCCGTTGGGATTCCCACGCCGTATAAGCAGTACATCTCCATTTCAGGAGCATTTGGTAACCTGAAGTGTGTTATCATGAGTATTGACGAGTCTGATTGGTAAATACCTCTAGATGAGTGTCTAAAATGCACAATTTACTTACTTTGTCTCTAGGGGATTGGACCAGTATTTGTAATGCTCATATTTAGGATCATGGAGATCCTCTGCAATTCCATGGGAGAATCGGGACTCTGCTCGCTCCATCATCTGCGGAGCCAGAGAGCGAAGTAGATCGAAAATGGTGCGCATCGTGTATGTACTCGCCAATTTATGGACGCTCTCTCTGCTTGTTCCGTCGCGATCTCCCCATGTCTCCTTGGAATCGAGTTCGGGTAGTCGTGAAGAAGGCGATCTGGATGCTTCCTTGCTAAATGATACTATTCTTCCGTACTTCACTGGCTCTTTTACTCGAAATCCCTTTTTTCCATCACTGTTATTGAAGCAACTATCAGTTCCCTTCGAAGATTTTGATGTTTTCTTTGCCCAATCGTAATCACTATCTTCTTCAGGAGACCAATCCAAGTTCCCCCAGATCGTTTCGCCCCCTTTTGGCAGCAGCGAGATGATGGAATCCCACGTTCTTCCAACGCGCAACATATGCTCCAATGTCTGAAGACCGAGAATTTCAGAATCCAAAACTCCAGGAGCCATCGCTCTGCGAAATCGAAAATGGCAAACTGGTATTTATCTTTCCTCTACAAACTTTTACTTGTATCCAGTCAAAATGACTTTGATTTGCTATATGTAATGAATATTGATAACAAATTGGGTAGAATCCGAAGAAAGAAGCAAAATCGATCGACTAGATTGACATGAGAATCTGTCTTTGGCTGAATCCTCGAGAAGAAGGAGGAAAACAAACCTGACAAAGGCAACGTCCTTGCCTTCAGCAGAAATTATGTTGCTGACGGTCTTTGGAACTCCAAGGAAAGCAGGGCCAATGTTCATGATAGCTTTGATGTGTTTATCACACCAACCAGAACCTCCGCCACCTCCCATGGGGGAAGGAGCTTCAACCCATTTCATGAAATGCAGAAAATAAAGAACCCCCATTGAGTGAGGGACAACCACCACTTTCTTGTTGCCATTGCTGATGAACATCAATTCAATTTTACTCTTCAATCTGCTCAGAGCTTGATCTCTAACCTGATAGGGAGAAAAAAGGGGTTTAATTATCTTCTTTACACTGGAAGAAGAGAAAACATAAAGGGTGTAGCTCAAAACCTCTGTGTTTTGGAAAGAAAGCCTCCAATCATAAGCAGCCATGTGTAAGTTCTTCCCTTCATACCCAATTTTGGCCAAATTTTCAATGAGAACTGCCCAGACGAAGTAGCCATGGGCAAAGTAATCAGCTGCGACAAGGCCTGGAACTGCTCGGACTCGAATGCCTGGTGGGTCCAGCCCTGTTTCGTTGTGCAGGGATAGATGCTCCAACCAACACAATGGTCTGTAAATTCAACAGACAATTTGTTGAATACATTGTAAACATGATTTTGAATAGTTAAAGTAGGAAAATTTTCTGAAATTTGACAACCTTTTGAAGATTTCTGTGAAGCTACCACCCCATAGACGCTTCCTGAAGAGGTTTTCTGCGCAGGGCCTGCCTTCCCAGAGCTCTAATCCACCGGTGACAATGCCGGGGACTAAAACTACTGGGTGACCGGCGGTCAGTCCTTCGCGCTTTAATGTAGCTCCGGGAGACTCCGGGACCTGAAATCCTGGCAATGTCGCCGGCAAAGAATGGAAAAGAAACAGCAGAATCCACCACATTGTGCACATGTAGCCGATGACCCAACAACAGCAATCTAATCGCCTCCATTCTTTGCTCTGCTCCTTGTTCTTCCTCTCCATCTGATGTTTCTTCTTCTCCATGTGAAGTTCACCGTTTGGATCAATAGCTCCATCGTTTTTCTCGGTTTGTGGGGCGGTTTCAAAGGATTGGAACCCCACTGAAGAGCACTTCACGGGCTCCACATAGTACAGTTTCCGAAACCGAAGAATGGAAGCCATAGTTGCTCTGGTCGAGAATTCAGCAAAATGAGCAACAATGGCGAAGACCCATTGATGAAAAGTGAGAGTGAGAGGGATAGAGGGAACCTTGGGGTGGTGAATATACAGCTGAATCCGGTTATGGGCTTATAGAGCTGTCACAGAAGGTAAGACCACGTGGGGGAACGAAGAACAAATTACTAACAAAAACGAAAACAATGGATGCAAAAATACAGAGGGAGGTGGAGAAGAGCAGCTTCTTTTTCAACGACACAGACGATGAGAATCCAAAATTGCACAGCTAGCTCGGTCTGGTTTGTAAAAATGACACATGGCTTAGTCTTTGCATGAAAATTTTATCGCCTGTCGCCATTTTCGTCTTGAAGCGGACGCTTGTTTCGTCGCTTCTCTCTCTGCCTCTTTCTCTCTCTAACGAGCAGAAAAATTAAAAAACCTAGGGTTTTGCGGAATGAATTACATAAAAGGGAAGTTCCGAGGTGGGCAGTGCTTTACTGGGGAAATAGAGGGAGAATTTCAGTGGAGGGATATCCTCACCTTCACAGTCCACTGTTTATAAAGAGAGGAGAGAGAAAATGAAGAACGGAAGGGTGGAGGACATTGCAGTAAAACCCTAATGATGAGGAGCAGCACACACTACAAAAAACACGGAAACCCAGATTGTCTCATTCACTAAATAGCAGAGAGAGACGAAGAAATGCTTAGACTCAGTTTATGGAACGAAAATGGTGTGGGAGAAATGAAAATGTATGTGCGAATTATAGGCACGGCGTTTAAGAAGATGGGAGGCGATGATGAAGAAGATAATGATATTCCTTTCTTATGTTCTGTCCATATGCAGGCGCAGCAGAGAGAGAGAGAGAGAGAGAGAGAGAAGAGAGAGAGTTGGTTTCAGGGATTGCTGCAATTCGCAGAAGAAGGTATGCACTCTGCAACGTTTGAAGATGAAGGGGGAAAGATAATGGAGTTTCTAATCTTTTCTGAAGTAAATGAAGAATCCAATGGTTTCTACATCAATGTATTGCTTCGTCTCTTGTTCATTTCCATATAGTATGCTTTTTTCCCCTCGTGCTATAAAGTTAGTACTAAATTGTTAATGTTGATTGGTTTCAAATGATACAATGCACATAGCACTCATGTCGCTGCCAAGCTATTTCGACTCATATTGTAGTTAAATGAACAAGGCTCCAATTTGGATCAAACTTGTTTAGCTCGGTTTAGACTTAAAACTTATAGTCTTTGTTCATTGATGCTCTGACCAACACGCATTTGACTTCAGCCTCATTGGTGGACCTGAGATCAAGTTTGATCGACCTCGAGGTAGACCAAGGCCCAAGCCATATTCAAATGGCTCGAGTTTGGGTATGTTTGGTTTTATGATCAATGTTGCAGTGCTCAAGCTCCAACATGGGGACTTAAGTTAAAATATAAAAATAAATAAAGAAAAAAACAGCTCTCCCCCAATTGGCCAATGATGACGCCGACTGCTACATGTATTCTGTAACGTCTCTTAATTCTCCTACTATAATATTATCAACTTTGGCCCAGAGCCCATATAGTTTTGTTCTTAAGGTTAGCCTAAAACACATTGTACTAGATAGGAAAGAAAATCATACTTATAAATCATATATTTTCTACTCTTCTAAACAATGTGAGATTGTGCACCCCTACTGAAATGAGTTGACCTCACACCTGGACTATTTTTGTCTTCACAAGGCAGACTCTCACAATCTCTTCTCCTTAGAGGTCCGACGTCTTTGTCAACCACACTTTCGATTGGGCTTTGACTTTGATACTATTTGTAATATCTCTCAGTCATTCTAATACAATATTGTCTATTTTTAGGTAGAAATTTGTATAATTTCTGTTTTTGAGGTTAACACAAAACACGTTGTACTAGGTATGTAAGAGAACCATACTTATAAATCATATATTTTTCACTCTTCCAAACAATGTGAGATTGTACACCCCTACTGATATAAGTTGAACTTCACCTAAATCATTTTTACTTTCACATAGCAAGCTGTCACGTATCCTAAATCTTTTGATTGACTTGTTTAGTTCAATTTAGACCATTTGCTCACTAAGGGTGACGAACGGGCTTATGGCATGAGTCTCTAACCTGCAACCTTGCACACAACTCTTGCCCAATTCAACCTTGTGGGCTCACCTCATACCTCAATTCCCTCCTTGTTTAGTGACCAACTCATTTCCCTAGTTGGCAACCCGGACTTCATATAAACGAGTCGAATTTGACTCAACTTGTTAACTTGATGAGTCGGGTTTTTTCAGAATCGGCTTGCCAGATTTAGTATTCTAGAATGATCTAGACAACGTTAGAATGTGATGGAAGAAGTAAGTATTGACTAAAAAACATAAATGGAAAAACTAGCGATGGGCCTAATCACCGAGAAAGCCCAATCTTTACAGCTAATCACCACCGAATTTCCGCGTAACTCTGCTGACAGCTGCCTCTTTTTATACGCGCTTCTGGAGAGCGTGGCTGAAGCTGGTGTTATTTTGTCCTTGCCCAACTGCCACGTGATATATCATTCGTTAATTAGTGGTCGAGAGAGCTTGACTGTTGACCTTTGGAGGAAAATGACATTTTTTTTTTCCAATTTATTTAAGGAGTAATATTGCTTTTAATTTATAGAGCAAATGACAAATCAACTATCGTGGTTTGGGATCAATGACAAGTCAACCACTATAGTATTTTTTTTAACAAGTTTACTATTGGAGTATGCGAAAATAACAAATCCCACATCGCAGTAATTTTCTCAGTTACTATGTTGACGACAGACACGTGTCTCATACTAAAACTACGAAAAAAGGCACTGACAGCATAAAATACGATCTCTCCGTGTAAAAATGCGGTCTGTCGAGTCAAGAGAGACCGTATTTTACGCGGTCTCTGGGCAAGAGGAGAGACTGCAAAAAAACGCGGTCTCTCCTGACAAGAGAGACCGCGTTTTTAAGCGGTCTCTCCTCTTGCCTAGTCAGGAGAGACCCATTTTTACGCGGTCTCTAGGCAAAAAGAGAGACTGCGAAAAAATGCGGTCTCTCATGACTCGAGAGATCGCACAATAATGCGGTCTCAAGAAAGAAAGAGCGGTCTCTCTCTCTCTCTCTCTTTGAGAGACCGCATTAATAATGCGGTCTCTCAAACTCTATTAATGCGGTCTCTCAAACTCTCTCTCTCTCTTTTTTTGAGAGACCGCATTAATAATGCGCGCTCCCTCTCTCTCTTTTTTTTTTTTTGAGAGACTGCACTCTTTTTTATTTTTTTGAGAGACCGCATTATTATGCGGTCTCTCTCTCTCTCTCTTTTTTTCTTGCGGTCTCTTACACAATAATCTCTCTCTCTCTCTTTCTTTTTTAGAGACCGCATTATTGTGCGATCTCTCACACAATAATCTCTCTCTCTCTCTTTCTTTTTGAGAGACCGCATTATTGTGCGGTCTTTCACACAATTATTGTTCTCTCTCTCTCTCTCTCTCTCTCTCTCTCTCTCTCTCTCTCTTTCTCCAGACGCCGCACAATTGTGCAGCGTCTCTCTCTTCTGACTCGAGAGATCGCATTTTACGCGGTCTCTCGGGTCCATGAGAGACCGCATAAAACGCGGTCTCTCGCATAAGGAGAGACCGCGCTTTGCGCAATCTCTTGGGTCCATGAGAGACTGTGTTTTACACGGTCTCTCGCATAAGGAGAGACCGCGTAAAAACGCGGTCTCTCATGGACCACTCACTCTAGAGACTGCGAAGGGAGGTTTGTTCAGATTCTTCTGGTGATTTTGGTTGTGTTTTGGATCGAGTTTAAGCTTGTGATTATGATTTTAGAGGTTTGCTCCTATTTTGAGCTTCTTCTTCTTCTTCTCTTCTGTACCTTTTTTACTTTCTGCAACTGGGTTCACTTCAAGTCTCATTCCCCAATTTCACAGTTTCTATTTGTTATTCAATAACAGGATTTGAAGAGCCACGTGAAGCAAGTGAAGACGAAAAGCAAAGAGCTGCAAACTCCATTAACAACATCTTATCTGTTTTAACTCATGACAGTGAAGTAAAAGGAAGACGAGTTTGTGGGAAAATCGCGGTGTCTCCTCGCCGGTGTTCTGATTTTCTTTGGAACGCCCTGCGTTGGGCGTTCTGAATTCAGAACGCCGAAGCTAAGCGTTCCGGTGTTCGGCTGTTGGCAACCAGCTTTTTAACGGTAAACGTCTACGGATGTTGGATTTGTTATTTTAACATACGTGAGTGGTTAACTTGTTAAAAAAATACCATAGTGGTTGACTTGTCCATTGACCTCAAATCACGATGGTTGATTTGTCATTTACCCTAATTTATATTTTTAATTTTCACTTTATCATTAATTTATAATTAATAATTTATTACAATTATTTGATATAATTGAATTATTTAGATGTATCATATTAATTACATCAAATAATTATATGATAAAATATAAACATTTAAATTTAAATATATCATTATTATTATTTTCCCTCCAATTTTTTATTTTTATTTTAAAATTATTTTTCTTATGGGTTTGAATTTAAGTTAATGTGATAATAAATAATTGTTTATTTAGTTTTATAATAAGATTCTTAATGTTTTTCAGCTATTTTAATATTACATGCATTTAATAAAAATATATGCAAAAATTTGTTGATTTAATTTTGTTGCAAATGTTGGCAATTAATTTTTAAACATAATTATTAGTGTTGAAATAATTAGTGGGGGAGGGGGAGGGGCAGGGGGAGGGGGGGGCAGACGTTTGCCTGATTCGGGATTTGGTATATTCGCAGCCATTAATTAACTCCTAATCACTGTAATTATCATTAATTGTTTGTTCCAGATTCAACCCAAACCACACGCGTCTCCACAACGCGTCAACCTCTGAGGTCTTGCTCCCTCCTTTCTGGCCATTCCTTGCCTTTCCTTAAATGCTCGCCGAGTACACAAGCCTTCAACACACTCTCTCTCTCTCTCTCTCTCTCTCTCTCTCTGTATCTAATTTTTTACTGCAAATCGAAGAGCAATCGGCCTTAGCAAGGTGCGAAAACTCGAAGAAAAACTCGCCCAAGATTTCATTTTGAAAGGAGTTTCTTCAACAATGGCTTCGGCGAAGAGGGTAGATCTGGACGGTAATCCCATCAAGCCAATCACGATATGTATGATTGGTGCGGGTGGCTTCATTGGTTCCCATCTCTGCGAAAAGCTAATGGGGGAGACAGCCCACAAAGTTTTAGCCTTGGATGTCTACAATGACAAGATCAAGCATCTTCTTGAGCCCGATTCATTGCCATGGGCTGGTCGTATTCAGTTCCACCGCCTCAATATCAAGCACGATTCTAGGCTCGAGGGTCTCATCAAGATGGCAGATCTGGTTCGACCTCTTCTCTTTCTTTCTTTGCAATTGTTGTTTTCTATTGAATTATCGACTCCTTTTCTTGTTTTCGCGTTTCCGCTCTCTCATTTCTTGTTTGAGTGTTTTTTCTTTTAAAACTTTCGAGTTTTAATTATCCTCTTTTCGATGCAGACGATCAATCTTGCAGCAATCTGCACTCCAGCAGACTACAATACACGCCCACTCGACACCATCTACAGCAATTTCATTGATGCGCTTCCTGTGGTACGTCTGCATTTCTTTATTCTCTGCTCTTGGAATCTGTTGAATGATTACTTTTGCCGTCTGAAATCACGTAGGTATTGGGTTTTGTTACTGATTCGTTTCAAATTAAAGTACGGTTTCTTTCTCTGAATCTGAACGAAGTTGATGTGTTTCAAAGGTCAAGTACTGTTCCGAAAACAATAAGCGTCTCATTCACTTCTCTACTTGCGAAGTGTATGGCAAAACGATCGGGAGCTTTCTTCCCAAAGACAGCCCTCTTCGTCAGGTAAACCTTCCTTTTCTTCTTTCTTTTTATCATTTCCTCTCAACCGCACCCATTGGATCATCTTTGAACAAGTAAATTTGCTTCAATTTTTATTCAGACGATCTTCCTTTATGTTATGAATCATCGGTGGAAAATGAGTTTTGCTATGTGGGTTTAGGATCCCGAATATTATGTTCTTAAAGAAGACGTCTCGCCCTGCATTTTTGGTTCCATCGAGAAGCAGAGGTGGTCTTATGCGTGTGCCAAACAATTGATCGAGAGGCTAATATATGGTTCGATTTCTTTTGATGAATTCAGCCTGTTTCGTAACTAGGAACGATTGCATATCAACTTCTGACCTTTTCTTTCTCGCTTTGCTGCAGCTGAGGGTGCAGAAAATGGCCTGGAATTTACCATGGTTCGGCCTTTCAACTGGATAGGACCTCGCATGGATTTCATACCCGGCATTGACGGTCCGAGCGAGGGAGTTCCAAGGGTTCTTGCATGCTTTAGTAATGTACATCTCTTTCTTTCTTTGTGAGAGTTGTTTTTCCGCTTCTTCGAACATTTTCTACATCTCTTTCTTCCGTTGCAGAACCTTCTGCGAGGCGAACCACTTAAGCTGGTCGATGGGGGCCAATCCCAGAGAACTTTCATATACATAAAAGATGCTATCGAAGCCGTTCTTCTAATGATTGTAAAGTTATCTCCTTTTTCAACTGAGATTTGGCGTGCGAATGAATTTTGCAAGTAATATTGTTTTGTGTGTTCATTGTTTAGGAAAATCCAGAGAGAGCCAATGGCCATATTTTCAATGTGGGCAATCCTAACAATGAAGTTACTGTGAGACAGCTTGCTGAGATGATGACTCAGGTGATTCTTCGAAAATCTAGAGGGCAGTTGTAGTTGTTTGTTTTCGGGATTCTTCGATACCTTTAGGTTGTGATTTGTTGTTTGATTGTGTAGGTTTATTCAAAGGTGAGCGGAGAATCCCCGCTCAAGGTGCCCACCATCGACGTGAGTTCGCAAGAATTTTACGGTGTGGGCTACGATGACAGCGATAAGAGAATTCCAGACATGACCATCATTAGCAAGCAGCTCGGTATTCTCCTCTCCCTTCCCGCCGTATTTCTCATTTTACGAGATAAAACGTTATTTGCTGAGCGAAAAATCGGCATGCTTGTCAGGATGGAACCCGAAGACTTCACTTTGGGACTTGCTCGAATCGACCCTCGCCTATCAGCACAGGACTTACTCGGAAGCTGTCAAACGCGCCATTGCAAAGCCCGCTGCGACGAGCTGAAGAATTCTTTGGATGGTTCAAATGATTCTTTCCCAAGGCTGAAAAATTATCTCAACGTTTGATTCCTATGAAAATTCCAAACTCCAATTTTTGTTGTCTTTCCAGTTGCCTGGATGTCATTTAGGTAGCTCGTATATGGCATGTAACATATATATAATTTTGATATGATTATCATTATTATTTTTAAATGGTATGATTATTCGTTCTTCTCTGCTTTGCTTGAGCTCGGTTGTAATGGAGTTTGATATGTCGTGAGAAAGCTTTCTAAGGCTTTAATGGAGTTTGATCTGTCGTGGGAAAGCTTTCTGAGGCGTCGGAAAGCAACGTATTAATAAATAAGCATCGATGTTCTTTATCAAATTCGTCGCTTTGGCCGAGTGGTTAAGGCGTGTGCCTGCTAAGTACATGGGGTTTCCCCGCGAGAGTTCGAATCTCTCAGGCCACGTTGTAGTCATTTTTCTGTTCGCAATTTTTTTTTTTTCTAGGGTGAAAGGGTGGTACTTCCGGTTCAGAGATCCGTTTTGAACTGAGTCTGTTTTTCTCCTAGTCGTCGCCATTGTTAGTTGAACAAAACTTGTTTCTGTTAATCCATTCCAAGGATATCATTGAAACCATGCCTATCTCCTCCGGCAGCTACAATTTCAATTTCGTCGCCCCAGTCTCTTTCATCTCCAATCCCCACAGTCAATATGATCTCCTACCTGCCGTTTCTGGGGTTCGGTTTATGGACTTCTCCAGAACTTCAAATGTTGTGTCAACAAGCTCGGTTAGTTTGTTTGCTTCGCACAGTTCATCGAACAAGAACCATGGATCAGGCGTTGGGTCCGATTCGGGGGAAGTAAAATCTGGAAACTTTGGGCAATTTGAAGTTTTCGATGCAGGATCTGGTCCGAGAACAGATGTTCCTGGTGGTGATGGAAATCGAAATGGAAGTGGGGGAGACAGTTTTGGTGGCGGTGGCGGCGGGAGTGGGAGGGGCAGCGGGGGCGGGAAAGACAAAAACAGCGATGAGGACGATGGGAAAGAGCTAGGGCCCATTTTGAAGTTCGAGGAGGTGATGGCGGAAATGAATAATCGGGAAGTTACTCTCCCTTCCGATATGTTGACGGCGGCCAAGACGACTGGTATTCGGAAATTGTTACTGCTCCGGTATTTGGACTTGCAGGTTGATACGAATCTCATCCCAAGCGATTGCCTTTCTCTTTCTGGACCTTCTACGTCACATTGACGTCACTGCCATTTTCATTAACTGTACTCATTTTTCTCTTTTATGCTCTATTATTACTTTGTGATCTTCTTTTTCGTGCAATACACACGTTGTCTGTGCATCATCAATGTTATATTTTATATTTTTTATTATAGAATATTGCCATTCTCTAAGTGCTGCGCAAAATATATTCGAGCAAAGCATCATTACTCCTTGATTAAACATTTGGTATGATGATTTCTTTTGCCAACCTTTGCAGGGCTCTGTTTGGCCACTAGGCTTTTTGATGAAATTCTGTTCTCTGCTTCGCAATCGAATGCTAGCTGACCCATCTTTTCTTTTCAAAGTTGGCACTGAGGTTTGATTTTTTCGTTTAGATTTCATTTCTAGTTAACCATCAATGGAGCTCTTCTATTTGCATATTTAACCCACTTTAGGGAGTTTTTCCATAGTCACGACTACCATTTAGTGTCATATATATTAGTATGCGTGGACTTGAACTTTAGCACGTAGCAAGTTCAGTTTATGTTCAATATTTTTCAATGTTTCAATATTGTAATGCAGGTGGTGATAGATTTTTGTTGTGGTACATTTGCTGAAGTTCAGAAGAGAGGCAAGGATTTCTGGGGAGAGTTTGAGTTATATGCAGCAGATATGTTGGTTGGTGTGGTCGTTGACATTGCTTTGGTTGGCTTGTTAGCTCCTTATGCTCGTATAGGGCAGAGATCCATATCTACGGGTTTATTTGGACATATACAGCAAGCTTCTGCTGCACTTCCTAGCAGGTCATTATCAATCGCATGCCATAGTCTTAACTTTTGTGTTTTCATTTTGTCATTGCGGATGCTCAATCATTAGGACTTACTTTGCGTGGATGATTGCTTTTGACTGCTTGGATTACAGCTATTGTCTATGGAATATCTCACAATCATGTTTTGCGGTAGGGGAGTTTGATGCTAGGGAAATGAACTTACTTTATCTGTTAATGAGAATTGTACAATGGTGATATTTTGGCTGAAGTGGACTAACTTGCCTTAGAATGCGTCGTTGAGGGTTTTTGGCGAATGACTGGCCTTGAGTGACAAATTCTGTTTCTTCTTAGTAGAAAAGTTAACCAATTCAATAAGTAAGCTAGTTATGTCGTAAAATTACCTTTTATGGAGTTGCATGGCCGGAACTTCTTAGGATTTCTTATACTTGTACAGGCTTGCCTATAATATTGCACCCACTACTGCAATTCTGTATTCTTCATCTTGAATTTTACGTCCACCATTGCAGTGTATTCGAAGCTGAAAGACCAGGGTGTAGGTTCACTACAAAACAGCGAATCGCCACGTATTTTTACAAGGTACCAGCTTTTTAACATCCGTTTTATCTTCTGATGGGTTAAAAAAAAACCCATTTCTTACATTTATTTCTCAAAAACAGCGAACCCAGAGGATGGTTCTTTACTCAAACCTATGTTTTTCAGTTTGTATTCTTTTCAGAAGCCGCGAGCAGTTGTCGTCTTTTTTTAATTTGTAATTTATCTCTTCTTTCCAAAAATTGTATTGGCTGTTCTAATTCATCTCTGCCATATATTTTGATCGGTGCATGCATCATGGATCCAGGGTGTTTTGTATGGAGCAGTTGGATTTGGATGTGGTCTTATTGGCCAAGGCATTGCAAATTTTATCATGAATGCGAAGAGGTAAAAAAATCAATGTTTGTGGGCTCTTCTTGGTTTATATATTACCAGTTTCAATGCGTTAATCTCTGTACTTCTTCTATTCAGGAGCTTAAACAAATCAGAAGATGATATTCCTGTGCCTCCTCTTGTACGAAGTGCTGCTCTTTGGGGTACATTTCTTTTCCTGGATCCTTTATCTTTCCAAAGAAGTTGCTATGACATTATAAGACGAATAGCAAACCGTTCAACGTTTGAAAAATGGACTGCAGTGATCGGCTTTTTCTGTGGCTGAAAGCCGACGCTCTGGTAAAATTTTGCATGTATTTGTCCTCGTTATCGATACGAAGGTCATGCTATTGAGAATCAAACCAAAAAGAACTATATCAAATCCGTTGATAATTTGTGCCGATAATGCCGAGACCATTCACACTTTTGTTTGCAGCACCATGAAAAACAGATATCGGGTTTATAATATCGGGTTTGTTGTATCTTAAGAGTTATTGTTGTGAACGTTCTTTAGGTGTATTTCTTGCCGTGTCTTCAAACACTCGCTACCAAATCGTCAACGGATTGGAACAGCTGGTCGAAGCGTCACCTTTGGCCAAGCGGGTGCCACCAGTGGCGATGGCTTTCACTGTAGGCATCCGATTTGCCAACAACATATATGGTGGTATGCAGTTTGTAGATTGGGCAAAGTGGAGTGGGGTGCAATAGGTTTAGTCAACCAGCCAATGCTTTAGGACAACCTGCTGTAGGAGTTTGGGTGTTGTTTTTCCTCATTTTATTTCATATTCATTTACACTTAGATTGTGTAAAATGAGTAAAGCTAAGTAGACCCTTCATGTTTTAATGGTAGCAAAAAAATTATATTGGTGAATTCGTAAGAAAAACGATAATATTTCTTATAAAGACGATAAATCACTAATTTTACGGGGAAAGATCTTCTCTATGTTTATTCATAGTTGATTTTTATTTTAATTTTTATTAACGATAGGTTTATTTTTTAATTTCAAACAATAATCTAAAACTTCAATGTTCGAGGCTTTAGCAACGGACATACTCATCGTTAATGACTTCGTAAAATGGCAGTGTAGAAATGGTATTTTTTACAGCATAAAGTAAATATTTACTGTAAAAAAAAAGTCTGTCTTCATTCGAAGACAAGTATCTGTTACAGAAAGAATATTTTTGTGACTAAAAGAGTAATTTTTGTATATAATATTTATCGCACTTTAACCGTGGGATATTCATGGTTAAAGTTTCAAATTTTGATGGGTTAGGTACAAAAATAAAAAGAAAAGTTTAAATATTAATTAAAAATACTTTGTTTAATATTAATTGCTCTAAAAATAATTGTATTAAATAAATAATTGTAATTATGGATTAGAGTTTAATATTGGAATACACAGTTGAAGGGAAGAGAAAATTAAATGAGTGAAAATGGTAACATTAAAAGTCTTCTCCGGCTGTCAACTTCTTCCCTCGTTGGTTTTTCCAATTCTTCTCCCTCCAATTCTTCGTTCCCGTCGTTCATCGTCTCTCCTTCTCTCTTCTCTTTCTTTCCACTTCGTTTTTTCGTCTTGATCAAACCTTCATTCCATTTGTTCCGTGTTTTTTTTTTGCTTTGGCATTCGGGGTTTGGATTGGCGTTGATCTAAGCGTACCCGTCGACCTGCCTGAGTGTATTAGATCCGGCTGTTGAGCGAGAGGATCTCGGATTGGGAGCTGGATAGCGTGGCTCTCTTTCGCTGGATCTGAGCAGAGATGGCGTTATCTGGCATGAGAGGTCTCTCTGTATTCATTAGCGACATTCGCAATTGTCCCAACAAGGAGCAGGAGAGGCTCCGTGTAGATAAGGAGCTTGGAAATGTTCGCACCCGATTTAAAAACGAGAAGGTTAGGTTATTTCCGATACATATGGCCACATGTTATACTCAATTCTTTCTTATGTTTTTTTCCTTTTTGTAATTTTAACAATTTTGGGCCGTTTATTTGACTGCATTGATTATTCTTATGATTTCGGTTCGTAGAATGATGACATTTAGTTGGTTGCTTAGCTTCCGATTTCTAGTTAATTGCTAGTGCTTGTTTGATTGCTGAACTAATGCGGGATAACAAATAGAAACGGTAAATTAGATATATCATTTCGTTGGTTTAAATAAACATTAATTGAAATCCTTTCCAACTGTATTGCTTGAATACTCACCAACTAAAATTTCATGTTCTTCAGAAACTAAAGTATTTTATTTGTGCGGATATAATACTCTGTTTCAAGCACATATGATTTTTTTTTTCTTTCTAAAAATTCAACTTGAGGTTTATGCTAGTAGTAAATATTTGAATGTGACCAACGTCCATACATTAATATCCTTTTATCCAATACTAGAATGGACCTAATTGTCTTCAAGCGTGTTCAAAACATTTTTTCAGTGATGCTCTTGACTAAACAAAACAAAGCAATGGAAAACTTATTTGATGTGAAATCTTTCAAACACTTTAAACAAGGATCAAATTTGATTTGACGTGGATGTGATCTTTCTCAAGGTCTCAAACAAGGCATTACTTCATACCTTGTTTTTTTTAAATTGAACGTCTCAGAAGATTTCTATTGATTTGAGAATAGTAGTGCCTCTAAATTCTTGGGAGAGAGAGAGGGGGGGAGGGAGCTGTAGAATACCCATAGCATACCTTCTTTTTTTGCTGTCTAGAATAGCTCTGATGTCATATTTTTGCTTCAATGATTTTGGATAAATTATCGATTATTGAGACAGATGTGTGCAAGCGAGAATGCAAGGAATGTAGGTGTGTCATTTTAAAAGTTCAGCATCCAACCATTCTTCTCGTTGGCTTTGTTAGCTCAAAAATATATTTGAATGATAAGCATTTACTGACAGGCTTTGACGCTATATGAGAAGAAAAAATATGTCTGGAAAATGCTTTACATCCATATGCTAGGTTATGATGTGGATTTTGGTCATATGGAAGCTGTGTCTCTCATATCTGCACCAAAGTATCCTGAAAAACAGGCAAGATTCTACTTGTTTGCCATGTTATATCAGCATCTTAAGAAATAAAGTTCTTTTAATTTTTCTTGCTTATTATTTCCATTCCATAAAGCCAGAATTTGGGTGATACTAAATGGTGATTTGTCTGCTGTTATATTTTTAATAATTTATATACTGTTAATGGAAAATTATTTTTGGGACTACATATTTTGAATCCTGGAAGTGGTTGTATATTTGGATTTGGTTTCTATTGCTGTCATGACCATTAAACACATTTACGTATTGACTTTTAATAAGATAGCCATGTTTTAATTGAAATAAAATATTTTACTGTCTATCGACTATGTTATTATTATTCATAGATGGATTGGTGTATGAGGCGCATAACTAATTGACTTTAATGTGATAAATTTGTTGCAGGTTGGATACATTGTGACATCATGTTTACTAAATGAGAACCATGAATTTTTGAGAATAGCAATAAATACTGTGCGTAATGACATTATTGGTCGCAATGAAACTTTCCAGTGCCTAGCATTGACAATGGTACGTCACTATAACCTTGTTTCTACACAATTTTTTTCTAATAATTAGCATATCACTTTCCCCTTTTTTTTTTCTGTGTCAATTGTCACATCATGTGTGCTACATTATAAAATGTCATTGAGATGTATTCCATATTTATGCATATGGTGCATCCAATGCCCATGATAGAATAACTTAACCAATTGTAGACATTTATGGTGTTATGGTTTTTATGGAAGTTATCGATGTAATTTGGTTTTTTATTTTTCTCTTGCATTTCATGATGTGATTGTATCTTATGCAACTATTCCAAGCATCAAAGCTGTAAAACTACTTATTTTATGTCATTTGTTCTCTGTTTCTTATGATAATTTTTTTCGCGTTGTTTGCTCATTTGATACGCACAATGACCTTCATTTATAACACTGTTATAATCATTCATGATACTCTAATTTGGTTATTTCCATTGCTGTGTAATTTTTTTATTTCAAAAAGATGAACAAATTTGACTCTTTGTCAATTTTCTTTTCGTTTTACAATATATAGAAATTATTATTAGAAATTAATGTCACAAGTTCGTCTGGTTTTTAATGCACTTCTATGATTTTCCCCTTCTTATTCAAGCATAAAATTATTATATTTTTTTCACTTTTTACTAACTGCTTTGGTGGAGCCTACTGAAATGTTTGCAACAGTTATTTTGATTGTGATGCATATTATATTAGCGAAACTCATTCATTTCTTTAAGATAAAATCCGGATAATAAGATTTTCAAGAAATTATTTTGTAATACCCTTTTCTGGTTGGTGACAGATTTATAGTTTCATGTACATTTGGGATTCACAGTGACTTTTTTTTGTTTGCTCACTTTTTTATATAGTTTTCTATTTTTAATACACATCTTTTTTACTGACAAAAGTGATCAAATTTTTTTTTTCTGTAGATTTATTCTTTTAGTTTCTCTTTTTTATTGTGTATTTCATTTACAGTACTTCGTGCCTGACTAACTTTTGTGCTGCCATTTTCTATCTTCATGTCATTAGGTTGGGAATATTGGTGGAAGGGAGTTTGCTGAATCATTAGCGCCTGATGTCCAAAAGTTACTTGTAAGGAACATTTGATTATAAAATTTTTACCAGATTAAATAGAAATTCATTCCATAATCAAATTATTTTTTTCCCAGATTTCTAGTAGCTGCAGACCACTTGTGAGGAAAAAAGCTGCATTGTGTCTACTTCGCATGTATAGGAAAAATCCCGATGTTGTCAATGTAGATGGATGGTATATTTGTGGATGGGTTTCCCTTAAAGTTATGAAAAGGTGTTTTCAATTTCAGATTTTTGAGATGATACCTTTTATTTTCTATAGGGCCGATCGGATGACACAGCTATTAGATGAACGCGATCTTGGTGTTTTAACATCTTCCATGAGCCTTCTCGTTTCCCTTGTATCAAATAGTCATGAAGCTTATTGGAGTTGTCTCCCAAAGTGTGTTAAAATTTTAGAACGGCTAGCAAGAAACCAGGATATTCCCCAGGAATACACTTATTATGGTATTCCATCTCCCTGGCTTCAGGTTTGTACTTTCCCACTGTTTGTTGCCATCTATTAGCCAGAATTTTGTGATTGTGTTTTAATGGCTTTATTTGATAAGGTTTTCCTATAATTAATTCTTGCTAGATTTTATGGATGGATATATATTAAACCATAATAAAACTCTGAAATTCTGTTGGAATCTTGTTAGACTGGTTGTCTTCTGCAGTCTAAGCTATTCTTAAGTGGTGAAGACTTGATAACTGTTCTCTCTTTTTTTAAGTGAAAAAATGCATTGAATGTTGTTGGATGTAAGGTAGTCTAAAATTATGGTGGATTTATGTTGATATCAATGTTGGTGTGCTAGGTTGGAGATTGAATATCTTAAATTGTAGCTGCGAATGAAAGTGGCTTGGTATCAAGGAAACTCAGAATGTAGTTTGTACAATATTTTTTACGAAGTGAAATTTCCAAAACCGGGTCATTTTATTACAGGCAGCTTTCATATCGGATTAAATGAATTGTCAGAAGCATTTGCTGCTAAATCTTTCTTTCGGTGCTTCCATTTCATAAGCATGCATTCTGCACTCTTACTAATAATCATAATATTTTTTTTGTAAGCTCAAGTTAAGGATTGATCTACCTTTTTCTTTAAAAAGGAACAAAACAATTAGAGAGGCGCGCAGCAGGGTAGAAGAATAAGTTCCGTATCAAATATCATAAAGTCTCTTATATACAAAAGCCTGAAATTCGTTAACCTCCTGTATATTCTATGTGAAGATTTTTGTTCTCATATGAAAGAATGTCTATAAATTATTTTTTGTTTCTCTTTTTTTAGATTTCCGAATCAACCCCATTGTAATGTCAGGACTGAAAAGGAGAATGAACATGTGTTCTGAAAAATGTTTCTGATTAGTATTAAATATAGGCGTTGGGATTCAGAGTGTTTTTCTGGGTTTCTTTATATCATGAAGAAAAAAGATAGGGATTACTCTTTTTTGATGGTTTGCTAGTTTTAAGAAACAGCCTAGCTTTTCCTGCCTCGAAGTTTAGTTTGAATGGCTAGATGTCTTCTCTGTTTTGTCTCTTAGTAAGATTTGGGTATCTCTGATTTTTAACTCAAATAATATTAGATTTTTGGTAGTAATTGGGTGGATTTGGAAAAACTATCGGCTTTTAGTTTCAAAAATAATTTTCTTGAGTGAAAATTAATTGGCAAAAATGCAGGTTAAAACAATGAGGGCTTTGCAATACTTTCCAGCCGTTGAAGATCCAAATACAAGGAATTCATTGTTTGAGGTTTGCTTGTTCTGAAAAAATTTGTTTGCATTTCATGCTGCAAAAATTGATACATTGACCCTGAGTTATTCTCAGGTCTTGCAACGAATACTAATGGGAACTGATGTTGTGAAGAACGTTAATAAGAACAATGCATCTCATGCTGTTCTCTTTGAAGCTCTTGCTCTTGTAAGTGTTAGGCAGTACAATGATTTTTCTCTTTTGTGCTTTTAACGCATCATTTGTGACTGTATTATTCTTTCAGTTGACAGCATATATAATAGTTCTTTTTTATGCATTTGAGAATCCTTTCTCATCAAATTAGTATTAAAAGAACAAAGAGCGGTATATTAAATAACCAAATAAGAAGTATTCTAAAATATTGCATTTCTTTGTTTAGCGTGATAATGATGTGGTCAAATTCATAATTTTTGCTTTTGCAATTTTTGTTGGGTGATATCCACTCTTTACATTACTCTATTAATTATTTGTAATGTTTCGCTATTCTAACATCTTAGTTATGGAGTCAAAGTTGGTATTAGCTTGTAGCTCTGCATATTAACACATGTTGCAGCTATGGTGTAGTTAACCATTATAAGTGACATTTTATTGATTATTTGGCTTCTCGGGCTGTTTAACAAAACTAAATCTATAATATGACAACTCGTCCTACTTTTTTCTAGCATTTGTCAAAGTTTTTGCTGATATTTTGTTATATTTGAAACATTTTTGCAATAACAACGAAATTTGAATCCATGGTTTTGAAAAGGTAATGCATCTTGATGCCGAAAAAGAGATGATGTCACAGTGCGTTGCTCTTCTTGGAAAATTTATTGCTGTTCGTGAACCCAACATTCGATATCTTGGCCTGGTAAGTTATGATGCATATAACATAGGCTAGTGTCATAAGTTTGATGAAAACTAAAGTGCAATTGAGATAATGTACTCATATGCAGGAGAATATGACTAGAATGTTGATGGTGACTGACGTACAAGATATTGTTAAAAAACATCAAGCTCAAATTATAACATCATTGAAGGATCCTGACATTAGGTAAAAGAAAAATTAATCAATTTTATTAACTTGCTCGTATTGTGATTTTGATTATTTTTTTAGTTGATTAGATAGCAACGCCATTTGCATTTATTGTATCAATGGCATAACGTCATTGAAGGATCTTGACATTAGGTTAAAAAAATGAACCTGCCATATTTTGTTAACTTGTTCATGTTGTGATTTGGATTATTTTTATGGTTGATCAGATAGCAACGACATTTGCATTTGTTTATTTTTTATCATTAAAAGTAAATTGTTTTCATGCATGAAATATATAAATAAACAAGAGCTATTAAAAAATGCTCAACTTTTTTGCATTAATTCAACGTCTAAAAAAGGGTTTATAAGATGAAAAAGGTCTGTTGAGCATCTCATGGCTATGTTGTAATAGATCCAAACACTTGTTTGGACCAACTTGCTCTTGTGAATAACTAAATGAAAATAACTAAAAGAAATAGATTGATGGAGAAATGATCTATGTATAAAAATCTCCAAGGAACAAAATAGGCAATTATCTGCTAACCGTCCCCCACAATAAAAGCTTACTAACAAAATGCAAATCTATCATTATAGGAAAAATGATCCTATTTCTTTTAGTTCCCAGGAACCAAAAAACACAAAATGGCACCCACTTGGCCACTTTCCTCTTATCTCTACACCCAACCTCTTCCACTTAACCAAGAGGCAATATATAGAGTTGGACATCTCCTAAGTGAATTCAAGTTGACCCTAGTACCATTTTTTGTTGGTCAGCATTCGAAGACGTGCTCTTGATTTGCTCTATGGAATGTGCGATGTTTCCAATGCAAAAGACATAGTTGAAGAATTGTTGCAGGTATTGATGGATGGATAGGCCTAATGTTTCTTATTATCTCATCAGATGACTTGAGACGTTGCATCTGTTTTCTTAGGGTTTCAAAATATTTTTATCATATCAAAATTATGATTGTTGCACGTTATTTCATTCTTTTTCCAGTATCTTGGTACTGCTGAATTTGCACTGCGGGAGGAATTATCCCTCAAAGCTGCTATTCTAGCAGAGAAATTTGCCCCTGATCTTTCATGGTAAGGACTATTTTCTAATTTTGAAGTAGAACTGTGAAAGACTAGGGAAGGCAATATATTTCTGACATCCATTGCAATTAAAGGAGGAAAAATAAATATAGACATTGGTTGTTAAAGTGCAATTGCAGCATGTTGTTAGAATGCATGTATGGATTATGTAAGTTGAGTTCTAATGGCAATATAACAGAATAGATTTTAAATGAAATTTACGTGTTCCAAAGCTGATTACGAGTTGTTTTAGAATGCTTGGTATTAAATGAAATGTAGAAAGACATTAGAGATTTACGGTACTTGTATTGTGAAAACTTCAAATAATGATTTTGAAGATTATATTAATTTTTATTGTTAAGCAATTTTTATATTTCTAAGTATCTCAGGAGCTATCCATTTAATTTGGTTTTCTTCAATTAGAGATAGATGGTTGTATGCTATGTATAATCTCTAGCACTTTGCTCGAGATGGGTTCCTCCTCTCTACTTTCTTGTACATTCTCTTTCTTAATACATTTTCATGTGATTTACATAGACGTAGGGCTTTCTTGAAAATGCCTAAACATTATTTAGATCAAAATGATTCTCTTCTGCATCATTCTTTAATCCTCTATATCTTTATATTCCAATGATACAGGTATGTTGATGTGATTCTTCAATTGATTGACAAGGCTGGAGATTTTGTAAGCGATGATATATGGTTTCGTGTTGTGCAGTTTGTTACAAACAACGAAGATCTGCAGGTGATCTAACTGCAATGATCTGTGCTGGATACTCCCATTTCTTTTCTAAATTTTGTACTATTTACGATAAGGGTTTTTTATGCCATTCAATCAGCCGTACGCAGCATCAAAAGCTAGAGAATACCTTGAAAAGTCTGCAGTACATGAAACAATGGTCAAGGTGAATATATAGTATTCTAATGTTATATTTTCTCTTATGAACGATCATGCATACTCTAGTTAGAACTCCCATTAGAACTCCAAAATTAAGAGTGCTTAGGCTGAGTTGTATTGAATTGAGCAACCGGCTTTGTGTTATTCTTATAAAAAGACATTTTAGAACTCTCTTGGGTCTATATAGATGTGCATTTCAAATGATTACAAAAGAATTTGGTCTGAAAAAAATCTCACTAATATGTGTTGTTTGTTTTCAGGTGTAATATGCCTAGTTGATTTAGTTATAGAGTTTGGAGGAATAGCCCAATAATTAGCCTTATCAGATAGAATCCTCTTATTTTAGTTTTATGCTTTAGTGTGATTCATTGTTTTGGATGAGTTTATCTATTGGATGGAAAAAGAAAATCTCCAATCACTTGTTTTTTTCTTCAAGAAATGAATTATCTCAATAGTCAGCTATGTCCATCAAATTGGAAAGAACCAAAGAGAAAAGAAAATACGTGAAATGCTTAGCAGTGTATGCCCATTTGGCTAGGAGGAATCTGAGTGTGTATGCTGCGAAGCACTGTTAATTGGCTTTATGTCCTGAAGAAGAGTAACATTATTATGGATTCAAATAACTTAAAAACTTTCTAAAATTCAATTTCTCCAAAGAATCCTAATCTTGTTATTTCTCTCTTGCTGTTCAAAAGCACAGTTTGAAAAAGAATCATTGGGTTACTAACAAAAGTTTTCTGTTGCTCTATTATGGTCATATGTTGAATCATGATGACTGTGTTAAAAAATCATACTTTTAAGAGTAGAGTTTTCTTTGGTTCACGTGACAGGTTAGTGCATATATTCTTGGAGAATTTGGTCACTTGTTAAATATAAGACCTGGATGCAGTCCAAAGGAATTATTTAATGTCCTACATGAGAAGCTTCCGGCTGTATCGTAAGGGCTATAGACTTTTTGTAATTTATTTCCATCTTATGAGTTTTTTTCAGGATCCCTGATGAATACACATCTCTTTGCAGGACATCTACCATTCCTATTCTTCTTTCAACTTACGCTAAGATCTTAATGCACACACAACCCCCTGATCAGGAGCTTCAGAATCAAATCTGGGCAATATTTAACAAGTGATGACTCATTATTATTGGTGTTACTATTATCTTTATAAAATTTGGCATGATTACTTGAAAAATTAAATATTCTAACTGTGACTTGGATTCTTTTAGGTATGAGAGTTGCATTGATGCAGAGATACAACAACGAGCGGTTGAATACTTTGTGTTGAGTAGGAAGGGTGCAGCTGTAATGGATATACTAGCTGAAATGCCAAAATACCCTGAGAGACAGGTTTGCATTGCGTTTTGTTAACAATTAATTTGCAATTTACTATTTTTATTTGCATATACTTCTCAATAGTGGCAAAATTTTTTTTGTGAAGTTCATTCTTTATTCATTTATTTTTGCATGGTAGTCTGCGTTGATTAAAAAGGCTGAAGATAATGACGTGGACGCTGCGGAACAAAGTGTTATCAAGATGCGTGCCCAACAACAAACATCAAATGCCTTGGTTGTAACCAACCAAGGTCCAACTAATGGAACTCCATCTATTGGTGAGCTTAGTCTTGTAAAGGTGTCAACCATGAGCAGCAATCTGGTTCGTTTCCTCTCTCTTTTCCCATGTTTAATTTGGTGCTTTGTGTTCTCTCAGTTATTATATTTCTTTTAGCACAGAAGTTCATAGATTACATCTCTCATACAAAAAAGAAAACTTGGAAATGACTCACTGTGATCGTAAAATTATTGCAATTTCTAATGCATTGGCAGGATTACAAATCTGGGGACCAAGAGTTGTCCATGGTTAATGGAACATTGAGTCAAGAAGATCTTCATCCTCCAGCTGATGATCTCCTTGGTGATCTCTTGGGTCCCCTGGCTATTGAAGGTCCTGTTTCTATTACCCCTTCTCAGCATCATTTAACATCAGAGTTGGAAGGTCTTCAAAACACCAGAGAAGGTGGAGCTTTAGTACCTGTTGAAGAGCAGGCAAGTTCAGTTCAGGTACTTTCTTCTTCTACTGTGGAAGTTCAAACTCCACGGATGAGCTCTATGTTATGGGAGAGAGTTATCATCTGCTTTTGTCATTTATCAATATATTCCATTGGCTGTTGGAACGGAAAAGACAAGTCGAAGGTAATATGGGTACTGTATGATGGTTCTGAAGCTATTCCCTTTACAGAAAACTAAATAATTTCATAATGTAGTCTGATATATGAAGGGCTTTAAAGAGGAATAGTAAAACTTAAAATGTTGAATATAATATGATCAACTCACGAGAGATGCATTACTTACTGGGTGTGAGATTGATGACCTAGATCTGAGTGGGAATTTCTTCGGCTTACAATTCTCCTTTTTTTTTTTTAATTTTCTTTTAATTAAGAATGTTCTTGACATTTTCATTTTTTATTTTCTAGTCTGTTGCTTAACTTCAAAAATATTTGAATTCATTGCAATCTGAGTTCAAATTTCAATCTTTTTTTGGCTCGGCATCTTACAACCAGAATAAAGATGGAGTCTTTTGCATATTAACTGCTATGCATTTGAAGATACAGTTTCTAACTTGATTAATTCGTTATTATTTTCATTATTAGCCAATAGGAAATGTAGCTGAAAGATTCCAATCCTTGTGCCTGAAGGACAGTGGTGTTCTGTATGAGGATGCTTATATTCAGGTATACTTTTGCGCGAATTGGTGTTGTTGAGGAATCATGTATTTAATGCCACTCTCCTTCCTGATGAACGTTAATATTTTTTATGCTTAAATTTTATGAAGCTTTAAATATTAAATTGATCTTTTTCTTTCCCTAAAGGAAATATCGTCCTCTCTTTCGTTCTCATTTGTCAATATTGGTTTTTTAAAAGTTTGGTATTGATTATTTTAATAAAATGCTATCACAGATTGGCATTAAAGCAGAGTGGCGAGCCCAACATGGGAGACTTGTTCTTTTCCTTGGAAACAAGATTACTTCTCCGCTTGTTTCTGTTCAGGCTGTAATATTGCCTCCTCATCATTTAAAGATGGAACTATCTTTAGTACCTGACACTATTCCTCCCCGTGCACAGGTGACGACTTTTAAATGTTCTTTAGCACTTAACTCAATCTCGTATTTAAATTGATAAGTTATTATCTTCATTTTTCTCTTTTGATAAATAGGTCCAATGCCCCTTTGAAGTCATTAACCTCCGTCCTAGCAGAGATGTGGCAGTTCTTGATTTCTCTTATAAGTTTGGAATCAATATGGTATATATTACTGAATTCTTCTCCATATTAGTACTTGTGTTTTCCTCCATTTCTCCCTTATTTCTTTATCAATCTACTGGAAGCTTGGCTTTTCCACTTTGTAGGTTAACATAAAGCTTCGCCTTCCAGTGGTTTTAAATAAATTTCTTCAGCCTATATCAGTGTCAGCGGAAGAATTTTTCCCCCAATGGAGATCACTTTCAGGTCCACCTTTGAAGCTTCAGGAAGTGGTAAATTTTCTGCATTCTAGTGATTTCTTTTTTTACTTGTATGGTGGGCAAATGCATATGTAGTGTTTAATGAATAAGCAATAAAAAGATTCAGTTATCTTCTGCTGTCTTAAAAGAGCAATAGTGAATTTTGGGAAGAGAAAATAAGGGGGAAGGAATATCATTTCTGACAAGCTTAGTAGTCTAGTTCAATGCCTCTCGTAGGGATAGAGCTAATTATATAATAAGGGAAGTTTGCGTCATGAAACCATTTAATAAAAGTTTAAGTCCTAATAATATAATCTTAAAATAATTCTCACGATAGAATAAATTCTATGCATATAAACTTAGACCATGTTAACCTATTCAATTTGGATTCTGTATCTCATTCTTCAAATCTTAAATCTTTATCTCGATTATAATAGAGGTGAATTATGTTGACAAATGGCCATACTCTTTTTTTGTGTTGACTTTGTAGGTTAGCGGTGTAAAACCACTTCCACTTCTGGAGATAGCGAATTTATTGAGTACTTGTAGACTGATGATCTGCCCTGGGCTGGTAATTGTATTTACATGCACATCATGGTTTTTTTTTTTGTTGTTTGTTTTTTCTAAGTTTAATTTATATTTAACTCTTTCCTTAAGGACCCAAATCCAAATAATCTCGTTGCTAGCACAACATTCTACTCGGACACTACACAAGCCATGCTCTGCCTGGTAAGATATGTTTCTCGAGTTTGAGCAATAATCTTTTAAAACATTTTGATCCATGATGCAATGTTAATACTTTCTATTATAAAATTAGTATTTTCATGCTTTATTTTATGGTTAGAAAGAAATACTAGCCATCAAGGAAAAAGATAGATCGTTGATAACTGATCCCTGCAAGGATTTTTTTTTTTTTTGGATGATGGGTAAGCGACACTGTTTCTGTCCAATTGTAATTTACCGAACCTTTTCCCTTTTTTTTCATTTGTATGCAAATAGCCAAATACTCCTTTCTTTAGAAAGAAGAGGTAGTTGTGGAGAAACACTTGGCTCATATGTTTGGACAAAGCTATGAACATTGAGCTAGCTTTTGAATGGATGAAGAGGCGTTGTACCTTGGAAAGTGATCAAAATATATGGAATCTTATACCCATATGATTATTTTGCAAGTATAGCATGAGGAAAACAAAATAATATATAATGACTTTGAGTTGGGTATAGATGGAATTTGTTCATTAACTCTGATAGAACTTGAGCCTTTTTTCTGGTAAGATGTATTGGTTGTTTCTGTTCTTGTAGTTTCTTTTTATCAATTTGAGTTTTTTCCTTAGCCACATTGTGAGCTTTCTTTTTTAATACAACATTCTACTTAATGGTTACTACATCATTCGTTCTACTTCATTTGCCAATGACTTACATATCTTGTGTACTCAGATAAGAGTCGAAACGGATCCAGCAGATAGAACCCAATTGCGAATCACGGTGTCCTCCGGTGATCCCACACTGACTTTTGAGTATGTATTTTCTATAGGAAGGTTATGGTTTCTAAATCAAACCTACACAAACATAATGAGCATTAACTGTCCATTGGCAGGTTGAAAGAGTTTATAAAGGAACAATTAGTCATCATACCTGAAGCCCATGGCCCTCCCACTCCACCGCCTCCAGCATCCTCCATTCCTCAACCAGCCGCTTCATTAACAGATCCCGGGGCAATGCTGGCCGGTTTGTTGTGAGATAATTGAGTGGATCGATACCTCAGTATTTTTTTTACCATACACATGCAAACAAGATTTATACAACCGGCTTCCCATCCACCTGACAACTTCAAAGGATTATGCTGGTGAACTCGATGGAAGGGCTGACGATAAATAAGCACAAGGAGATATGTGATTGGCAGGAACTATGAGTCAGATTTGTCAGGGTTGGAAGGAGTTTTCAGACATTTTTCCCCCTGCAAAATACGGTGTTCGTTAATGGGGTTGAACTACATTTCGGGTTAGGAATTTCCTTTCTCAACATTTTCGTCTTCGTCGTTGGCAGATCAATTTTTGTAACATAATATTAGATGTAATGTGAGATGTTTCGTGTAGCACCACCAGTTGCCGGTTGTATTCATTTCATTTTGATCGACACCTACAATTGATTTTTGTTAATAAGAGAAGTTGTAGAGGTAAGAATTTATGGTGGATGCCAACTTTATTACTACTCAAATAAAGCAAAGCATCCTATTTTCTTCTGTCTTGTGCTCTTCATTGATCTTCGATCGAGCTCATTTGACGAACATTTAAAGTTGAGGAACGCTGACATAACATGCTGATACGTCATCACTGCTTAAATTTACTTATGCTAGAAAGATAAAATGGGTCAATTAATCTATAAGGCCTTTTAGGGTTTTTAAACAGTTTCTTAGACCTTTTAGAGTTTTTAAAATAGTCTTTTAGTATTTAGCTGTTGTTTTTATTTAAAGAGAAAGTTGTAAGAGAAGAGGGCATCGAGAAATTTAGAAATTGTCAAGTGGGAGAGCTAGCAGACCTTTCGAACGTCTGCGTTATCGTGTGACTTCTCTGTTGTTCGTATAATTTCTCTGTTTATATTTGATACTCATTTTTTTGGCTTTACTAATGCATCATTCACATTTCAGGTGGTGATGAATTAGATTTTTCGACCTTTTCTTCGAAAATTCGTATTGGTTTTCTTTGACGATATTTTGGTATTTAGCCCCAGCCTGGAAACTCATTTGCAGCATTTGGAACAGGTTTTCATGATTTTATGAGAGCACTCTTTTTATGTCAATAAAGTTAAATGTCTTTTTGCATAGTACCAACTGGAATATCTGGGACACATTATTTCTGTTGAAGGGGTGGCTGCCGATCAATCCAAAATTCAGAACATGTTCCAGTGGCCGACACCTCGCACTTTGTAGGACCTCCGAGGCTTCCTAGGCCTCACTGGCTATTATTGCAAATTTGTCGCTGGATATGGCAAGATAGCAACTAACCAATCAACTACGGAAAAATAGCTTTAATTGGGATTCCGAATAACACTCGCTTTTGATCGTCTTAAGGAAGCTATGACTACGGTACTAGTGCTCGCTCTACCAGATTTCTCTAAACCTTTTATTATCGAAGTCGACGCTTCATGTTGTGGACTTGGGGCAGTCCTCATGCAGGAGGGCAAACCCATTGCCTATTTTAGTCAAGCGCTCCTTCAGTCGGCCCGTCAGGGCTCAGTATATGAACGTGAGCTTAAAGCTAAAGTCTTTGCCATATAGAAGTAGCGACCATATCTATTGGGACGAAATTTATTGTTCGAACATATCAACGTAGCTTTAAGTTTCTTCTGGAGCAGCGAGTGGTAAATATCAACCATCAGAAGTGGTTAACTAAACTAATGGGCTATGATTTTGAGATTCATTATTGTCCGGGGGTGGAGAAAAAGGCTGCCGATGCCTTATCACGAAGATCACAATATTAAGAACTTATGGCGGTGTCCCTCATTACACTTATTCCATGGGAGCAACTAGATTTCGAGGTGAGATCATACCCTATATTGAGAGCAATTTATACTGACTTATAGAAGGGAGTAGCAGATCATATAGAATATCAAATTCATAATGGGCACCTATATTTTCAGAATCGGGTAATTTTGACCAAAGAATCAGCTATCATTCCTCTCTTACTCAAAGAATTTCATGATAGTGCATTTGGAGGCCATTCAGGAATTTCTAAAACTCTTCATCGCATTTCAAGGGAGTTCTTTTGGCAGGGTATGAAGAAAGATGTCAGCCAATATGTTACGGCATGCGAGGTCTGTAAAAAAAATAAATATCAAGCTTCATCCCCCGCAGGATTACTACAACCACTTCCTATTCCGAATCAAGTATGAGAAGATATTTCTATAGATTTTATTGAGGGTCTTCCTCGCTCGGCTGACATGGATTCTATTCTCGTAGTGGTGGATCGACTGAGTAAATACGCTCATTTCATTGGCCTCAAGCATTTTTTATGGCAACATCAGTGGCTACGCCTTTTGTTTCTAATATTGTGAAGTTACATGGCTTCCCGCGCACTATTATTTTTAATAGAGATAAGGTCTTTCTTAGCCTATTTTGAAAAGATTTATTCAAACTACAAGGCACTAAGTTACAACATAGCACGACCTACCATCCTCAGACAGACGGCCAAGCTGAGGTAGTTAATCGTTGCCTCGAGACATATCTACGTTGTTTTGTGGGGAACACGCCTCAACAATGGGCTTCATGGTTAGCTTAGGCTAAATATTGGTATAATACTTCATTCCACACTTCAGCCAACACTACTCCATTTCGAGTGGTTTATGAGCGAGATCCTCCTCCATTGATTCGCTATGGAGTCAGCAATTCTCCAGTTTCGTCTGTCGATTCTCTCATTTGCGATCGTGATGCGATCTTAGATGAATTAAAACACCACCTCAACCGAGCTCAGTCAAAGATGAAGAAAGCAGCAGATAGTCATTGGCGTGACATCACATTTGAGGAAAATGATCTTGTTTTTCTCAAATTACAGTCGTACCGTCAGAAATCGTTGGCCAAACGCCATAACGAGAAACTTAGTCCTTGATTTTATGGGTCATTTCCTGTAATAGCTAAAATGGGACCAGTGGCTTATAAGCTCGGTCTTCCCTCTGGATCGCCCATCCACCCAGTTTTCCATGTTTCGCAATTACGCAAGACTATTGGTTCACACACCGTTTCCCCTTGTCTTCCTCCTATCACAGCTGACAATGAAGTAATAGTGGAACCGCGGGCCTTGCAGGTTGCTCGTCAACCTTTGCACAGCACGATTACTCAGATGGAAGTTCTTATCGAATGGGCGGGTCTTCTTTCGGAGGATGCCACCTAGGAACTTTTTGACCTTATCAATCATCAATTTCCCAAATTCCACCTTGAGGACAAGGTGCGTCTTTGAGAAGGGGGTATTGATACGTCTTCATCGCTTAAATTTACTTATGCTAGAAAGATAAAACGGGCCAATTAATCTATAAGGTTTTTTAGGATTTTTAAACAGTCTCTTAGGCCTTTTAGGATTTTTAAAACAGTTATGTAATATTCAGGTGTTGTTTTTATTTAAAGAGGGAGTTGTAAGGGGAGAGGGCATCGGAAAATTTAGGAATTGTCAAGTGGGAGAGCTAGCAGACATCTCGAACGTCTGCGTTATCGTGTGATTTCTCTGTTATTTGTATAATTTCTCTGTTTCTATTTGATACTCAATTTGGGTTCCTATCACATGCCAACTAGAATTTGAGTCTCATACTTTTCTCTCTATGCAGGATTTGAAGTTATGAATCCCAATCATTCGAGGCTGAGATGTTGTGATTAAGTGAGAATAATTTACACAATGAATACTACAAGGATTAACTCACTTAGCATCGTCAGCAGGCCAACTGGTTGAGTTCGGCTTTGCTGGAACAAGGCCTTGATCAAGCTCGGCCCGACTCATCCAAATTTGAGTGATTTGAATTTGGGCCCATAGGCCTTTGACTCTTGGCTACCTCGCGGAATGCCTTATTTTATTAGTGTGTTCTTTGTTCTACTCTTTTTTTCTCCCATGGAAATAAATGATTTAGTATATAGTTTGGAGCACTTGTTTGATCAACATCTCAATTTGGTAATGTTGTACGTTTTTGGCTTATTATTTCTTTTTAGAATAAATTAAAACTAATAAATATTTGTTAGAAAAATTAGTACAGAATTTCAAAAATATCTTCGCTGTATATATAAAAGACGTGTCGCTCGTTAACCGGTTTAAGATGGGATAAAATTTATTTTAAAATTTTGAAAATTAAAATAAATTATTATATATTTTATTATAAATGGTAATAATATCTCTTCATATTGCAATAATTATTGTCAATTTTAATTACAACAAATGCAAATCTTTTGCAAAATTAAATAAAAAAGTTTCGTAAAATAAAAACGGTCCCCATTAGCTGTATATAATAAAAATAATTTATGAGAATAATTTGGCTACTTATAAATATGCATAGATCCATGCTGCTCCTTCCGCCATTGTCGTAAGGGAGAAGAAGATTAAGACCATCAAGTGTTTGGGTCCTTGTCTCTTCGCCTTCTCCTTTCTCCTGTTTCTCTCCTATGTTTCTCTCTCTAGCTAGAAGAGTGTCGTTTGTTTAATGTTGGATTTTCATTTTTTACAGAATCCGGTTGGGAAGACTATTTCCATGGAAGAGAAAAGCACAAGCAAGGTGTCTGAGTCGGAAGAGGGTGAAGAAGTTTCGAAAAGGGTCGTCGAAGAGAAAGCCATTTCTGAAACAGAGTGTGAAGGAGGGGATAACGGGTCAGGATCTGAAGAGTCCGCAGAAGCAAACGGAGGAGAAACTGGAGCAGTATCAGTGGTGGTGAAGAGAAGAAGAGGAAGACCCAGGAAAAACAGCTCCGACGCCGAACAGTTAGTGCCGGAATCTTCACCGCAGGCGGGTTTTCTGACTTCTCCTTTTCACAACTCTTTGAAACGCGGCAGAGGAAGGCCTCGAGGCTCTGGTAAACTGCAGTTCCTAGCTTCCCTGGGTAAGTCATTTTCCGATAGATGCAATAGTTGACTAAATTTGTCGGTAATCAAGTATTTGGTACGTGAATATGATTAAGTCTTCCTCTAAACAACTTGTTCATGAAAAGGTGGAATTGCAGTGGAGACGGCCGGAGGAAGTTTTACTCCTCATGTTTTGAATGTTCAGATCGGGGAGGTAATGCAAATTATGCAATAAATTCGGACTAAATCAATCAACAAAGCTTGGATGAACATGCAATTTGCTAATTTTTGCAGGATATTGTCTCTAAAGTTTCATTATTTTCTCTGAGAGGCCCTCGAGCTGTTTGCATACTTTCGGCTTCCGGTGTCGTCTCGATCGTCATCATCCGTCAGCCCGGTTCTCCGGGCAGCATCTTGAGATACGAGGTTTGGTCATATTTCTGCTCTGCTTAGAATGCATTACTTGGAAATGATGCATCTAATTTAGGTAGCTTTGTGCAGGGCCGGTTCGAGATTCTCACGCTCTCCGGATCGTATTTATTCGGCGAAAAGCATCGGAAGAGAGGAGATTTAAGTGTTTCATTGGCTAAACCAGACGGGAGAGTCTTTGGCGGTGAAATTGCTGGTTCGATGATAGCAGCTGGCCCTGTCCAAGTAAGCATCTCTCCCCTTCTTCTCTGTTCAACCATGGTTATTAGCCCTAATTAATTGATTCAAACATCCCAAAAAGGAGACTCGCAATATCTTCGAGCAATCCCAAATGCAGGGCGTCTCTTCTTAAGAACGCCGGCTACAACATTTTGACTAATCACTCCTTTTTTCACTGAAAACCCAGCTGATTTTGGGGAGTTTTAAGCAAAACATCAGCAAGGAAATCAAAAAATGGCACTCAGTTGAATCATCGCCAGTTCTGAGTAAGCAGGGTGGATTGGACTTGGTGTCATCAATTCCTGGGAAGACGAGCGATGCAGAGAAGAAAGATGGAATTGGAGAAGTAAGTAGCCAAGCTGCGCCCATAACTACAGCCATTGATGTCCCTTCAAATGCCATCAACTTATGAAGAAGATGATTGAGCTCAACGTCTCTGTATCGATTCAATTTAAGATCATGGGTCGCTTCAAATTAGATGTTCTAATTGCGTGGTGGTGTTAATAATAAAATATAATAACTAATCCAATCATTCCCCTTTTTTTAAAATTTCTTTTTCTTTTACTTGTTTTTTTCGTAATTCGAACCAAATTTAAGATGATTTGCATAAACATTCTCATTGGAATTTCCTTCTAATATACATCAATTTCATGATAGCTTTAGATACACTTATTTATATATATATTGTTCTAATTATTTTTATAATTTTTAGATATTTATTTTTTCATTTAAGGTAAATATCAATTTGACTCTTAAAATTTGAAAGTCCCTTCAACTCCCACCTTAAACTTTAAATTTTTAAATCTGACACCTCAAAGTTTGAGATGTTATCATTCAATACCCTCATCGTTATCAATTCATTAAAATAGGAGCGTGGGATGCACGTAGAGTTTGAGATAGGCTTCGGCAACAACCAATATCAAATTTTAGTAATTGGTGATACATATAAGAATTCTGAAACTGAGTCTCAAGCTGAGGAGTCATTCGTAGCAAATAATGTTTCTGATGCAGAAAATAATTTTGAAACTAAGAAAAACGATGAAGAAACTAGAAGACTTAAAGAGTGATTTTGTTCTCCAACTCCACGTGCATCTCATGCCTCTATTTTAACGAATTGATGATAATGAGGGTATTAGACGATAACATCTCAAACTTTGAGGTGTCATATTTGAAAATTTAAAGTTTAGAGTGTCGGTTGAATGGACTCCCAAACTTCATGAGTCAAATTGATAATTACCCTTTTATTTAAGGGGATGATAGTAGCAGAAAGAAAATTGATATTTTGAAAAAATATTAGAATTAGCAGACCTCTTGAAAACTAAAGTATAGATACCAAATTACTCTAAAAAAATTATTTGGATCATCGATTATGTGTAACTCATAAATTTAGTTATTTTAAAATAACAAGATGTGATGTGCACCCAAGAGACAAATTCAATTACTTATGTTGTTGCATGAGTCGTTTTGCTAATAACACGAACTTTGCATAAATAAATTATTCAAAAAAAATTATTTAAACTACCCATCGTTACGTGGGCCTAAAGTTTCTTCTAGGAGGCCCGGCCTAGCCTGTTCTAGGCCGAACGAAGCCAGCTTTAAAAGCAGTGAAGCAGATCGGAAGAGCGAGGAGGTCAGGTCGGGTCAGGTAAAGGCAGGCAGGTAGGTCGCTGAGGAGACGAACAAGAAAGGCTTTAAAGAAAAGCAAATCCATCAATTTTTTGGTGATGTCGTCGACAATAAGTTGACCGATGCGATTATTGGAGAGAAATTCGAGCCTCCGATCGATTTGATGAAGCATTTACTTCGGGAATCTTGTACGAAACTTAGAAACCCGAAGATTAAGTCTGTTGAGGAAGAAAAGACTACGCCGGCCAATGGTTCGTCTTCAGGATTCGAGATGAAAGGGAAGGATGGCCCGATGTTCAGGGATTTTGGAGGAGAGAATGAGCTGCTGGACAAGCTGAAGAATGAAGCACTGTGGCCCTTGTACCATCCGCACCTTCCACAGCGGCAACTGTGGTTCCAGGAATTTCTGTTAAGAGACTCTCATGGCCTCTTGTTTTGGAGCATTTCTTGATGCCCAGTGTTTGACAAGGGATTACCTCTATTTTGGATGTCATCACTGTCGAAGCAAGTTGCGATTTATGTGCAAGTTTCTATCCTGAATGATCCAATTTCCATGCTCCTGTTTTGATGAATTTAACATCAATTCTCCATGGCCCCGTGTTATGAGTAAAACCCATACAAGAATTACCCAACACAGGAAAAATAATATTCATCAAACTTCGTACCATAACATTTATAATACGGCAATTCCATTACAAAGAACCAAGTCCCACAATCAGATCTCATAATTCATCAACTTCCTAAAACATCAAAACAGTTCATAAAATGCTTATCTACTGCACATCAAAAAGAAGAAACTCGTTTCACTTAGCAGCACCGTGTTTAGCCTGATTGTGTGACCGAAGAGCCATTTCCGAACCAAAAGACCTATTATGCAATACAAATATGCCAGTTGGTAACCCTGATCGCCGTATTATAATTCTGTGACGATAATTTAAACGCATACCTACTACACGAGTTGCAAGTGTGCTGACCACCAGTTTTTGGTGTCTCTATCTTTGCGGGTAGACTACCACTGCCAGTTTTTCCAATGACCTTCTTGGCAGGGTGGGGAGTATCTGTATGGCCACTCTTCTTACCATCTGCAGTGCAGTCCGCAGAAGTTCAAACAAATAGAGTTAAAATCAATATAACAAGAAACAAAACATGATACGCTTGCCACTGTTAATAATATAATCCAGAGAATATGGTCAGTTGAGGATCTTTGACAACACATCACTTTGCAAACATATTTCAAACTACAAATTAAAAAACAAGTATGAAAGAAGAATAATTACAAAGACCAAAAAAACCAAGAATAAATGAAAATTTCTAAGAATCACCAGTCTTCCCAGAAGTCGTTGATGTCTTTGCCTTCTTCGCAGATACAGGAGTTTGTTTGACAGATTCATTTGATCTCTTCTTTCCTTGATCAGCCTTTTTCAAAAAATAAAATAAATTTAACAGAGCGCTCTAAACATTAAGGAATGCATAATCATATTGGGGAAAATAAAGTATAAAAGACTTGATATTTTAATCAACCATATAACATAATGCCACCTTCTTTGGTGTCTCTTCTTCATCCTCATCAGTTCCGTCATCATCGGAGTCGGAGTCGGAGTCGGCATCAAGTATGTCCTGCAGCAATCAACCAGACAATCTCTTACAATCAACATTCGACAAAAAAATAAAAATTTTTCCATTACGTAGGACTTTCCCACCATTATTCCTAGAAAAACTTCACTTTGTGCATGATAATGAGAATTATTTTCCGAGGTAGAAGATGTAACATTTGAAAATATATATAAGAAAGTTTATTGTTTAGTATTACAACAAAAACCCTACCAAAAACCAGAAAAATCAGTATTGCACAAGTGAATCAAAAGAAAAATAAGACTATTTGCAACCATGCGCTTCTACCAAATCTTTCTTCTTTCCAAAACAAAATATAATTCAATAAAAAAGAAAAAAAAAAGACCCTTTCTCATGAGGTTTATATTTGTCGACCTTCATAAAGTAATTATCCATCTCATTTTAACAAGACATGAGGAGAAGAATCCCATTGATAACACCTTAGTCTCACAATTTCCAAGTAAAAAGGCCTCTCATACTGATGAAGCTTAATTCTTTCAAACAAAATGCTTTATCATCAAGTCTTAATGTTCTTTTTATCAACATATCTAAGTCCTGCAAAATTTAAGTCAGAATAATTTAGCGGAACTTTCAAGAATAAACCACACAAACATGACCCCAACAATTATATTCTCCTTTTGGAGAATATAAACAGTAATCCCTTAAAAACTATATCAACCGCACAACTTAACTATTGATTGGTAACAAAAATAAATATAATGCAACAAATCAAACAGCATATAGCATGATTCAACATAATAAAATCTCACATCATCAGACTCATCCTCAGACTCTCCGACTGAATCATCGTCATCGTCTGAAGAAACATCATCTTTGCTTGGCTCAACAATTTTAACCTTTGGCTTTCCGGCAGATTCAAGTTTTATGGCATTAGGCTTAGTTGTAGCTGAATCAGGTTTCTCTACCTTGGGAAGAGGATCACCTGAAAAATAAAAGCTAAAAGATAAAAGAAAAATAATAAAGAAAGTTTTAAAAAGTCAATAAAATAAATTCCAAAAAAGAGCATTGACCATTCTCTAGCGGAATATCATCTTCCTCTTCTTCTGAGTCGGTATTCAAATCTGCATATATTGACATGACATATTATCAACATGCAAAATCACAAATAAAAAAAGGCATATTCGAAGCATAAAAGTGAAGACGTGACATACCAGATAACTCAGTGGAACCAAGATGCCATCAAATGGTCAAGGAGACAACACATGAAACATTATACTAAAATGAAACAACAAGAGGGTAAGCTATTTTAAAAAAGTGCTAATAATAACCCAATACTAAGAGATGAAGATCAACGATGATATCATTAAATTTTATCCTTTCTATTCATATGAATAACACTTATGGCTCCTAAGGGAAAATTAAGTGGGTCTCCGGCAATAAATGAAAATGAAACTTCAAACATCAACATTGAAGGAGATAAAAAGAAACTTTTCATAAGAATAATAATAGGTAGGTCGTAACCAACAAACCAGAGTAACCTGCATTCAAGTACTCAACAGTGAAAATATGAATTGCCCGAGTAAACACAACTACATACCATCAAACAAAAGAGAATACATCTAAATCATAAGAATATGAATTGCCCGAGTAAAAATGACTACATACCATCAAACAATAGAGAAAAGATCTAAATCATAAAGATACATGATGGCAATATAACATAAGTAACCAAAATCAAAAGGATATTCACTCATTCCAAAACTTTGATATCCGCAAAAATAAACACTCCCACTTTTTGAGTTGTGCGAGAGCTCAAAATCCTTCTCAAAAACAAGATCAAAAGCAATTTGGGGAAATTTTTCGTGGGATAGAATTCCCAGAACAAGTTTCTGATTGCCAATCTTCAAAAAGATTGTCACTGGATCGTTTCCTTTGTCCTTTTTGGATTCACCTAGAGTTGCCTGGTAAAGGAAGCAAAAGTTCACACTCTTTCTAAGAAAATGAACAAATAACATAAGAAAAATATCACACAACCGAGATTCAAACCTGTGACAGATGTAAGAACTTATTAGCACTAGGCTTCACTGAATAAGGATTCCCAGGTTTTACTTCAATGCCTATAAAATTTTAAGAAGTACGCATTAAATCTCTGAGTACCACATTTCGTCGGAAGACAGTTGAGAGAGAAAAAAAAAACTAGTAAAACGAACGAAGAAAACAAAGAGCGGAGAAAAAAAATGAGGAGTAACTAAGCTAAAGGAATAAAAACCAAAACGAAGGAAAAGGAGATAAAACAAAAGAATAGTTACCCCAAAACTCCATGGACAGCGAGATAACGGTTCTGGCCTTGAACAAATGATAAAAACGAGTAGCAACAAGAGATGCGAGAAAATGAAGTACTGAAGACGAATAAAAATGAAGGATTTGCAGAGCGCCACCCTAGGGTTTGAGCGCGAGAATGAAGAGTAAGCACATGAAGCAAAGAGCGCCAGAAACTGGTGAAATCGAAGTTATATGGGCTGGGCTATTTGTTTTCCATGGTAAATTAACAAATCAAAATCTTAAATAATCTTTGCTAACTAAATAAAACACTTAATTATATAAAAAAATATATAACAAATAGTGCAATTATATTTTTCATTAAAAAATATTATTTTTTTGTTACAAAATATTATTTTTTTACTATGAAATATTATTTTTTTGCAACAGAAAATGAGTTCTTGAAATAACAATCAGTAAAGATTAATTTCTTCAGAGAACTTTTAACAAAATAAAGATGATATCTTTTCAATCAAATTGTGAATTCTTTTAAGTAATTTGACGACACTGTTCATGTACATTGTTCAAGTTCCAATGGCTTTAGAATAACCATGCACTAGAAAAAATCTATAAACCAGTAAAAACTCTTAAATTGATAGTGAATGGGGTGTTAATCACAAATTCATTGGACTCACTCGGCAAAACCGTAAATTTAGACGAAATTAACACCGTGATTAATTTCACAACAACAAAAAAAATTCATGTAGTAAACGACGAGTTAGAAAACATATTCGAGGAGAAGCTTCATACTCTTTTATTTTCAAAATAAGTTCGTTGTTAACGGTGATAGTTTGTTTTTCATAGTTGAGTGTTTTATTTATTAGCAAAAATTATTTAGTGATTAACTTATCATCGACCTCATTAATTCAGTAGTTATTTTGATAATTTTTCTTTTCAATTTGACCAAATAGGCATTCTACCAATAAGGGCCCATTTGTAACTGGCCCAATAACGGCCTATTACACCTTAGTTGTTCTATTTCTAATACCATGTTCTACTATTTTGTTGTGATGAAGGATAAACAATAAAAAGTTGTACAAGGTTTTGTACGAAATGGTCTATGGCATTGTAAAGCAAAAAATCACTCCCTCTCGTTGAGTTATTTACCGAATATCAAATCTCTCTCAAAGCCAACTTTAAATGTTTTGGCCACATCTGTTTCCGCTACGAAGATTAAGGTTTAGATCTTTCAATCTTATCTCTAGAGGTATGCGGCTTATGATGGGTCCATAAGATAAGCATAATACTTTATGCTCACATTGTATTTCTACTCTCTATTTTTATTTTTTGACGTGTCAAATATTGATTGGTGTAATTAATTAATTATTCTAACTATTTATCAATTAAAACGTCATTTGTAGTGTGCAATGATCAAACCATAAAGTGATGAAAGTATTGATGCATCTAAGGGGTTGTGTTGAGGAGTTCTAGAAATGGCAAGACCACATAAGAAGGAAGTGGAAATATCTAAACCCATTATTGAAAAAAGTAGTGTTTGTAAATTGCTTCCAAGTCATTGATTGATTGGAGGGAATCATTTCAATAATTTTAGCTTTACCTTTTCAATATACTAATTTTATTTCTTTATTTTTTTAATTTTAATCCTAATATTTTTAGGTAATTCTACATTTTCATACTATTTTTATCTGTTAACCGGAGTCGTTTCTTAATTAATTTAAGGGTAATTCATAAAAAAATACCCTGAATTTTGGGATAGGTAAGAGTCGAAATTTAAACAAAATTAGTTAACAACTAAAACCTTGAAATACAAAAAATAAACGAGGTAAATTTCGAATTATATTTTTTGTTAAAAGACATCTCTCGGACATTCACTTCATTCGTAGACATCCGATTATACTCATTTACATAAAGACAAACATCTGTACTTATAACAGACGTTTGCATGTATACCCATTCACGCATAAGTGAAAGTCCTCCCATTCGCAAATACATTCCTTTTCACTATATATATCTGTTTCATTATTTACAGATATCTCCTTTCTCCTTAATTCATGAATACTATTTTAACAAACAAAAATAAAATATAAAATTAGAAAATAAGCATTTCGTCATTTTAGGGTTTCCCATGAAATATAGTTTGGGAAGAAGATCTAAGAGTAAGGTATTACATCACGCATGCGTAATTAAATGAAAAAAAATAACAAATAAACCTTAAAAATTGTCCCATCCAATTCAAGCTATTCAGACAAGCATTAATAGACAAACGTTTGAGGTTCACTCAATTTGAAAATCATAACGAATAGCTTCCAAAAACTGTCCCTTCCACCAAATTCTGCAGTTAATTGCAGAATTATCTTATTACCCAATTTAGATTCTTTACAGACAACTTATGTAATTAAGTTTTTGAGAACAGAATCCATGAATTTTATTGTAGCGACATAAAATTCTGTACATGGGCACGAGCAACATTCTTACACCGCCATTGACGAAAGACTGAGCTTTTTATAGGAGAATACAATGATATTTACCTCCGCTTCCTCTGCATCAATCGCCTGCAACTTTTCCATCTGGTGATGGTTACCAGTTGGAACATAGTTGGACGCCGGAGAGACGGGGAGCTTTTAATTCATGCCGTCTAAATGTGTTACAGAGATTTTAACCAGCTGAAGACGTCCTGCTTTGTAGCTTCCTCGGCCAACTTAGAGCACGACCCAAACGACTTCGTTATTTCTGATCCGCCTTCGTTCTGCGCCTGTTCTTTCCGGCAGAGAAAGAAGTTTCTCGATCCCAGGGTTACTAGTTTCTCTTCTCTACCCAAGCCTGCTCAAATCAAAACCACACGATCAAATCGGACGGGTGAGATTGATTTTCATCGTTTAATAGCCAAGCATCTTACAGAGTTGGGAAGGCTTACTTTCTAAGCTGAACTGCGAATAATGGAGGTGGAAACCGCCGGGTTCGGTGGTCGCTAAAATAGGCCGCCGTCCTTCCTTTAAGTATTGACGTACAGCCGCTGTAACCAGATCCGAAACTGTCATTTCCGGTGGCATCAAAACCTGCACTGGACCAAGGCTCCCCTGAATCGTGACGTTGAGCAAAAACCTCGTCAGCTTCGGTCGTCCCTCTAAAAACATCGTTTCGCCGGGATTTCCAAACGAATAAAGGTTAGGCAGCGTCTTGGGTCGTCGGAGCTGCATCGCTCCCGTTGCAGAACTATTGCCATTAAACGACGAAGATTTCTCTGTCCAAAGTTTCCCTTTCGGGCTCCAATCCTCCTGTCCTCTCCGGTGACTCTTTGGAGAAGGCATCGTACTACAGTCAAAATACTACTCTTTTTTGCAGTGAATTTCTTGGGTGGCCTTTTACCTCAATCTCCGGTAGCGAAAGAATCTAAATCTGAAAATCCGAGAGCAGGGAAGGGGACGAAGCTCTCATTTTTCCGATCGCCGGCAGCAATCATTACCCCAAGTTTTACGATCGCAAATAATCAGTAGACGAAGGATGAACCCATCTTCAGTTCTTCGGGTAGATTTATAATCACTAAAAACTGCAAGTGTGGCCAAACAAACACTGAAGGATTGTCACGTGATTGCCACGTGTTTAGAGACGACACTCATTGGTTCATTTCTGTGTCGGAAGTAAGAAGCTTCGTGGAAAACGATGAGTGGTCCCCGTGTCCCACCTAGGTCAGCCTTGGGATTCAGTTGTTCTAGACTTTACGGAATATCCCAATAATGCCCCTCAAACGCAGCTGACAAACAAAAGACAGAGGTGGAGGAAATTACTTTACTATCCTCCCACATATATTGACCTTTCATTTTTAACTATTTATTTATTTCTAATAATTTAAACGTAAAATGACCGTACACATTAAACACGATTAATATTTTAATTTAAAACTTTACCCCATAAATTAAATATTGACAACGAGTTGTTCATCGTGACACAAAGTTGATTAATATATTT
The DNA here is from genome assembly GCA_022433065.1 of Begonia loranthoides. NCBI lineage: Eukaryota > Viridiplantae > Streptophyta > Magnoliopsida > Cucurbitales > Begoniaceae > Begonia > Begonia loranthoides. The sequence continues at coordinate 1,872,074 of CM039481.1, forward strand.
CCAAAAACATGCAGCGTAGATCATTTTCCAAGTTAAAAACGTGATCTACATGATACGTGTGCAATCCATCATACATAAAAAATGTTGTAATAGACAGTCGAAGGCATTTGAATTGATTATAGTAAGAAATAATAATAATAAACTTTATTGTAAAATATATATATATGTCACTTAAATTGGGAAGAACTCCTCCATGCTGTCGCTTCGAGACGAACAAAAGTGTTTAAATTACATTAGTTTCTATAGAATAACTACAATATTATATTACCTATTTTAATATATTATGACCATACAGTATGTTAAAAATGTAATACAATTAGTGATTGTCAAATGAAACAATAAAGCCAGTAGATAATACAATTCAGACCTTTTTAAGTCACCTAGTCAATGCCTCTTACGCTTTAGTGGCTAGTTTTGTTATGATCTGACTATAGAACAAATGAATTACACTACGAATGTTTTTCAGAAGTTTGTGTTGATAGGACCTTATGTTTTTTCTTACTAATGAGCTATGATTTTATTGTGTTTTCATCATCGTCCCATAAATTCTAGTGTTTAATGGATTTCATTTGTAATCAATTCTTCTTCTTTTTCTGCTTTTTTTGTTCGGGATTTTCACGTAAATTTTGATGTTCTTTATTTGATATTTTTGTTTTCACTTTTGTTTTTGTGAGTTGCAAAATAAAATTTTGACTAATTGGTATGATTTTGTTTGAAGTTGGTGTGACTTGAATTCAATTGAGTTGCACTAGTGGACCTACATTGTAAATTTCATTTAGGGTTTTATTTTCTGTATAAATTTATATAAGCTAGATTCACAAAACTCGCGCTTGTATTTTAATATTCATAGTAGATTTATTATTTTGCTTATGGTAGAGATGTTAAACGGGTGGGGGGACTCGGCATGCTACAATGACGAGCTGGACCTAGGTGACAAGCTGAGTCAGGCCTAGTGTTTCTTGCTCATGAGCCCGTCGAAGATCGGGCTAGGCAAGCCAGCTTGCGAGCCACGCTAGCCAACCTGGTCCAGGGCCCGCCTCTCCCAGGGGCAAGAATCATTCTCTCTCTGCCTACTCTCTCTCTCTCTCCTCCCCTCCTCTATAAATATTCTCAAATTCCTTCAAATTTTCTTTCAATATCTTATTTTCAAATTTTTGAATTTCTAGTGCTCAATCTGTCACGACCCGCAAAGGGCCCACGACAGAACAGGGAACGATCCGGCCCAAAAGGGACGAATCATCCGCCCCATTTCACTTAATTTACATATTCAGCAGCGGAAGACGAAAAATTTTATTATTTAAAGCCACGGCCGAAAAAAATGCAATTGACTTAATAGGTCCAAAAGTGACATCAGATAGTAAAGTAATATAATCCAAATAAAAGAAAAACTGTGCAGAAAAATAAATGAAGAATTTAAGATTTACAGTCATTCAAATAAAAGATAATACCTCACTAACAGTCTCTCAAGGAAAGATATTAAAATAATAGAAACTAAATAATTTTGCTGCATCTAATCTTGACTCGGCAACTGAAAGTCCGGCTGATAATTTCCTGAAAATTTTGTTATAGGGATAAGTTTTCTATACTCATAAGGGATTTAAAATTTTCAGATTTATTAGAAAAATTTTTATTAAGCATGAATAAAATTTAAATTTTTGAAAGAAAATTGTACAAAAGGGGCATGTTTTTAAAACGATCTACTCATACGTGGTATGTAAGCAAAATACACACTAGTTGTACAAATTAAAGTTTCAGTGAAAATGGAGCCACTCATGAACTCCGAGCACACTATGTCATAAGCATTTGAGGAAATAAAAGCGATGTTCGGCGATCACAAAAGCCAAATAATACCCTGATCAGGTTTAGGGATTCGCAACCCAAGGACACGAGACATACAGCTGTCTTATTACCTATTTGCACTTTAGGGATTGAAGCCCAAAGACATTTCTAAAGAAATCCTTTTTTTATCAAATTTTAATAACAAACAAACACACCTCATAGGATAGAATGTGTAAAATATAATTTAACAAATTCTAATGCTTAAAAATGAATGCTTCATTAGAATATAAATTTCAATTTTAAAAAAAATTATTTAAAAATAATAATATGCAAATGTAGTGCAAATAATCCCTACCTCGAAGTGAGTTATTATGATCCAAGCCCGATTATTCAGAATATCCAATTAATAAGGTCTGCAACTTAATTTAATACTTGGGTACCTAAAATAAAGTTGGAAAATTCTGCAAGTTAGCTCAATTCATTTGAATTAAAGGAAAATTCTAAATCAGATCCAAAACCAACTTGAATAGTGGGCCAAAATAGATTTATTTTTGGCCCAACAGGCCTTGATTCACCTTGAACGCTATCCTTAGGGCTTAAGCCCAATCTATATCCAGTCTGCAGCCCACGGTCCAGCCCGTGGGTCTACTTGCAACCAGAAGAAGAGAAGATCTCTTCTTCCCTTGGTGCAGGAGATAACGCCATTCAGATACTCACACAAAAGTTTCGATTTAACTAGCGTAAATCCATCTCTAACTGACACACACCATTGACGATAACTTACATAGAATCTCATAATTCAGCTCAGTTGAACAAAACTTGGCCGGTAATTTAAATCCAGATTTCAGACCAACATTGATAATCAGAGACAGTAATCAAAGGAAAAGTTTTGAATTTTTCAAACCTTCAACTTTGCAGCTTTTGTTAACTTGAAGAATTCTTCCCTCCCTCAAGCCTCCAATAACCAAACAAACTAAATCTTCAACCTTTAGAAAAGAAATCTATGCCCATAAGAACCAATTTTTGGTGAAGGGCAGAATAAAATCGGAGGAAAAAGAGCTTTACTTACTCTTTGATGTTCACTGGCGAAGCTAATATCCTTAGCTCCTCTGTTCGCCGGAAAAAAAGTCCTCAAATAACCAGAGTTGCGTCTTCCGATCTAGAGGGAGTAATCATCCATTAACAGGGCACAACTTGAAGGGGAAATCGGAATAAAACTGTAAATCAGACTTACCAGAAAGAGTTCGATCGAGGGGATTCGCACGTCAGAGAATCGATGATTAGAAAGCAAAGGAGATCGAATGGAGTTAAATCTCCTCCCTTCCATCGCTGATAAAGGGGAGTCCTTCCCCAATTTTCGGTAGGGGTGGGCAGAACCGAGGAGAACCGAGAACCGAACCCGAAACCGACCTCGGTTCCGGGTTCGGTTCTGGTTCTCGCTTCCATTTAAGGGAACGGTTTCGGGTATCGGTTCTGTGGTTTAAATCGGTTCTGGTTCTCGGTTCTAGAGGGTAAAGAACCGAGAACCAAAATTTTCTCCTTAAATCAGAAATTCTATTGAGAAATCAGAAGCCGACCCTCCCCCCCTATCTGTTCTGCGTCGCCCTCCCTCCCCGACCCCAGATCTATTCTGTGTCGCCCCCTCTTCTCGACTTCAGATCTGTTCTGCGTCGCCCTCCCCCCTCCCCCA
>CM039481.1:1875898-2088129 GCA_022433065.1 Begonia loranthoides
ACCCCAGATTTGTTCTGCATCGCGGTAGCAGCGCTTCGTTCGTCGTCGCTGCTGGGGAGATGAAGACACACATAAATTGATTTCCTGGAAAATAGGTTCTCAGAACGGAGAACCGCCGGGTCTGGACCCGGAACCGACCTCGGGTTTGGGTTCGGTTCCAGACCCAAACGGTTCTGGGTTCGCTACCGGCTTCTCGGAACCGAGAACCGACTACTCAGTTCCGAACGGTCCAGAATCGGACCCGAACCCGAAATGCCCACCCCTAATTTTTGGTAAATGACCCTTTGAAATGGGGTGTTTCAAAAAAATTAAAAATCTGATTGATTTTTTTTTTTCGTTCGTGGGATGGGCCAAATGGCCCAGACATTACATTCTTCCCCACTTAAGAAATTTCATCCCCAAAATTTAGAACAATCTCAAGACAACCATTAAACAAATGGGGATACTTAGCCATCATATCTGATTCAACTTTCCAAGTAGCTTCTCTTTCACTATGATTTTTCCACTGAACTCGAACTAGAGGTATTTCACGACGACGAATAACTCTAATTTCACAACCAATAATTTTATCAGGCCCCTCTTCGTAAGTAATATCTTCCTGGATATGCACCTTAGTATAGGAGATCACATGTGACGGATCAAAAACATACTTCCTCAACATTGAGACATGAAAAACATTATGAACATAGTTCAACTGTGATGGTAATTCCAATCGTTAAGTCACTAAGTCAATCCGGTCAATGATCCAAAAAGACTTATATATCTTAGAGATAACTTTTCTTTCACATTAAAAAGACAAATATCTCGACGCGGTCGTACTTTTAAGAAAAAAAAAATCATTGGCATCAAATCCAACTTTCCTCCAACGGAGCTCTGTATAACACCACTGTTAACTTAGATCAATACACAGTTGCTTCTTAATTACTTGAATTTTCTCAGTTTTCTCATGAATCAAATTAGATCCGAGCGTAACACACTCTCGGTTTTAGTCTAACATAAAAGTAGTCTGCACTATCTTCCATACAAAGCTTCATATAGCGAAATATCGATACTATTTTGATAGTTGTTATTATAAACAAACTCTACTAAAGACGAGTAATTCACCCAACTATTTCCGAAATCCATAATGCAAGATCGCAACATATCCTTGAAAATCTAGACTATATGCTAAGATTGACCATCGGTCTGAGAATGATGTATTGATCACTAAATAACCTACAAGGCCAAGGCTTTCTGAAGGAATCTTTAAAATTCCGACGTAAATTTCGGATCTCTACTAGAAAGAATACTCGAGGGAATACCGTGAAGACGAACGGCGCCCTCAATATACAACTAACTCAACTATGTCAACGAGAATTCTATTCTGACTATAATAGAATGTGCAAATTTCGTCAATCTAATAATAATCACTCACTCAACACTAACTTTTTGCATTGCCCTTGGTAAATTGAGCAAAAAATCCATTATAATCTTATCACACTTACACTCAGGGACAGACAAAGGCTGCAACATCTAACTGATCCTTGATGTTTAGCCTTAAACTGTTGACAAGTGAAGCATCTCAAAACATAGTTAGCTATATCCTGTTTCATTCCAATTTATCATTACTGATGCTTCAGATCACGATGCATTTTTGTACTGTTGGGATGAATAACAAATTTGGTCTCATGGGCCTCAGCCAAAATTTCCTGCCTCTAATCCAAATCACTAGAGACAACGACTCGATTCTTAAATAATAGGAGTCCATCAGAACTGATCTTCTAACCGTCAAATTGTTCACCAGCTTGAATAATCTCGAATCTTTCTTTCAACACATCGTCAAACTATGCAAGTTTTTCACACATTGCAAAAGTATAAGGGTAACTATTAAATTAAACTTGAACCAAATGACAATCGTCCTGGTACTGTAGCTCAAAATCTCTAATAATAAGACATCTCTTCCAATCATCCAAAACAAGAAAGGAAAGAGATCTTTGAAAATAACAACTCAAGATATCAGCTACAACATTAGTCTTACAAGGATGATATTCTAAAGTAAACTCATAATTCTCCATGTACTAAACCCAACGACGTTGTCTAAAATTTAAATCACATTGTGAGAAGAAGTACTTTAAACTCTTGTGGTCCGAAAATACTTCAAATTTGGCATCATACAAGTAATTCTGCCAAATTTTCACGGTGAAAATAATAGCCACAAGTTCCAAGTCATGAGTAGGGTAATTCTACTCATGCGTCTTTAACTGTCGGTAAACATAAGCTATAACTTTATTCTTGCTATATCAAAATGTAACCAAAATTAACTCTTGACGCATCATTAAAAACTGTATAAAGTAAACTCTCATCAGGTACTATCAAAACTGGAGCAGTAGTTAAACTTTGCTTGAATTCATCAAAAGTGGCCTGACACTTTTCAAATAATTTTGACGTCGTTACTCGTCGACAACATTAACAGCATAACAACAGAAGAAAAATTCTGCACAAATTAACGATATTAGCCTACCAGACCCAAGAAGATATGCACTCCAGTAACGTTTTTAGTTGGCTTTTAATCTAACACACCTTCAATTTTGAATGAATCAACAAAATGTCATTTCAAGAAACAATATAACCAAGGAATTCCACTTCAGTTATCCAAAGTTGCACTTTTTACGCTTGCATACATCTGATACTTCTTCAACACCAGTAGAAAATTCTTGAATGTCTGATAGGTTCATCTAGAGTCTTAGAATATATCAGAATATTATTAATGAAGACCACAACAAACTAGCTAAGATATGGTCGAAAGACCTGATTCATGAGACTCATAAAAACAATTGGTGCATTAGTCAGATCCAACAAAAGCACCATAAATCCAAAATGTTTATAACGAATCCGAAATGATGTTTTCGGAAAAAAATCTTTTCCACGCATTTTCAATTGATAATAACCAATATCAAATTAATCTTCGAGAAGTATATAGATCCTCCAAGCTAATCAAATAAGTCTTTAATATTTGGTTTTAACGTTGGAAAATTGACTCAAATTGTCGCATAGTGACCACGTACGTGTGAATTTTTGGTCAAAATGACAAATCGAATAAATTGGAGATTTCGAACGAAAAATTAATTGGGGAAAACCTAATTAGTGAATTACTTCGGTTAGAGAAACGTTGTTAGTTGGTGTTCGAAATAAGTCAGGAATTAAATTGGTCTAATTTAGTTTGCAATACATATTAATTATGTGTTATGGAATGAATAGAATAGAGGAATGGAATAGAATTAAGGAAAGGAAAGAATAGGGTTTTAAATGAAAAATTAAAAAAAAAAAAAAAAGAAATAAAGGCTGAAAATTCGAAGAAGAGAGAATAGGGTTTCTCTCTTCTTCACTCCTCATTTCCACCAGCCGACATGGTTACCTCACGGGAGAGGAGACGCGAAACGGGTCTCGGCGTCCCGACTAGCGAGAAGCGAGCTTCGACGATTTCCGACCGTTAGCGAACGAGCATTCGGAGTTGCAATCTCCGATTCCGGCTAGAGACAGGCGCGGGTGAGTACAAGCCGAGAGCAGGGGCTCGGCATTTGGTTTCTTCAGGCGAGCCTCGAACTCGCGACACTTTTGGACGGCGAGGACAGCGCTGAGGAGCGCCATTTTACTGTCTCTCAGATTCTGGTGAGTGAATGTCGATTTGGGTCAAGTTCCAGTTTCAATCACAGAGTTGTTGAGTTTTCACCATTGTTTCGGACAGCTCTGGACGTAGGAGACCGAGCAGTAAAGGGAAGAAACAATCAGTTTCCCCATTCTTTGATTTTGGTAAGGAAATGTCCAATGCTTCCTGTAATTTTTGGTTATTCTCGTTTTGCTCAGATTCTGTTTATTTTGGATTGGGCGTTTTGCTGAATGGATATCTATTTCAATTCTTCCTATTGTTCTGCACTGAATGAATTCAATTTATGACTCTGTGTGATGTTGTTGCTGTGTTGGACTTCCGTTTCAAGGATTATAAAACTAAGCTTGGTTCTGGATGGAAAAATACAGAAGATATGCCCCTGTTTTTGCCACGGTTTTAGCCGATGAATTTGGGGTCCTGTTTCAATATTTCCTGTTCAGTTGTGAATGTTAGCTGCAAACTGTTAAGAAAATAATGGATGTTGATTGAACCGGTTGATTCTAGAGGAGGGGGTGATGACTAGAGTGTCAATGGGTTTACGAATGTTGTCATGTTTTGTTGGATAACCCAAGGACTAGTGGTACTATTTGATAAAATGTATGGCAGTGTGATTTTATGAATTGAGGTCTAAATTGCTGTGACTGTTTTGAGTTTAGGAAACTGTGAGTTTGATGCATGAATTTGATGAAAGGGCCGAGAAGATTATTCTTATATTATGATGTTTATGGAGTAGTGGTTGAGGATTAACTAATAAGTTGAGGATTAAATAATAGTGGAGTTGGAACTTTTCTATTGGTTATTATTTTTGGACACTTTTGAGTCTTTAGTTGACTTGAAGAAATTATTTGATTAAGTTGTTATAGGTTGAAGGCTTGATAAATTGGTTGATGCATAGGGTGAGGACTTGATAAATTAAAAGGAAGAAGATTTGAGGAGATTGTGTTGTGTAATAGTAGATGAGTCTTGTTTTGGTAATTAAGTATAGATGTTGAGTTTAGTCTCGAGATGGGACCACCTCATTTCTTCTTGAAACGTATTTTTGAGATTTGTTCTCTTTATAATTGACATGTTGTAGGCTCGGACGAGTTTGAGGACATCGAGCCGACACCCGAGATAGTTGCTCCTTTGCGCACGAGGAAGGACTGCCACCGAGGTAGGGGCTTTATACTTAGTTGCTTGCATCGCATTGCATAGTTTTCAAAATAAAAACCCTATTTTGTGGAATACCACACATGAAAAACCTGACGGGAATTGTTCGACAGCACGTCAGCTTTTTATACTATATATGTACGAAAGTTTTACACGTTTACTTTCGTGCATTGGATTTCATGTTTTTATATAATGATTATAACCTGTTTGGGATAAATCCTCCTGACACTTCGGATGGTCGCGAACGTCAAAGTATCAAGGGGACGTCCCCGGTATATCTCCTACTGCGTGGAGATGTTTTTTTTGTGCGTTGTGTGAAATATGAAATCCCCAAAACCTGATCAAGGTATATCACAGGTGTGTCGTTGACGGAATTTGCTCATGATACTCTGGAATCACGGGTGTGTCGTTGACGGAATTTGCTCATGAGACCCCGGAAGACAGGTCGGGTCTACGGACCGCCGTCATTTGTATATATATCACGGGTGTGTCGTTGACGGAATTTGCTCATGACACCCTGGAAGACGGGCCGGGTCTACGAACTGCCGTCGTTTTCCTTCCTCTTGGCTCATGAGGTGTTGCTTGCATGATATGGCCACCTTTCTGTGTATTTGTTTGGAGGAATGCATGAGTGACCCTCATTTTTCTCGGATTACGATTTTCGGTATAAAACACGACGAGAGTATTTTAACATATAGTTGTCTATGTATACAACCATGTTTTGTTAATATTTCGTCGGAGGCCTTCGAGCTTGATTTCCTTGAGACGAAAAGGATTTAAATGTTTTTATTAAAATGTGCATGTTTCCCCGAAACTCATGGTTTTCAAGAAAAGGTAAAACAAGTTTTACACATGCACAGTAGTTAGTATAAATTTCATATTGAGCTAGTCACTCACCCCAATCGACTTATTTTTCCAGGTTAGAGTTTTGGTTGAAAGCTCTTATGCTATTTTATTTTATTTCATTTCCCTAGTTGAACTCTAATTTATCGGTGAGTGTAACAATGGACGACTATAGCTTTTAATTTGGATAAGTGTAAAAATACTTAACTTGGTTGTTGGATTTCTTGGATTGTATGCACAGTATTTATTTGGACTTTTAAGTTTATTAATTCCGCAAATTTAAATTCTCGCAATCACTAAATGGACCGTGGCCATTCACATGTGGGTCATGGCTAGGTATTTATACAAGTCTTTCACAACAATTTAACTAGCCTTGGGCTGGGCGATCGGGTCTTCTACGAAGATCGGGTCGTTTGGCCCAGCGTTTCTGTTTGGCCCCCCTTCGAGTCGTGACAGTAACCCAGATAGATCCTCCAGAAAAACATCAAGGTAATCACAAACCACTGATAAAATAGAATCATGTATAACCGTAACAAGGTCACCGCTAATAGTACAAAAATACTCTCGTAAAACTCCAATCTTCTCTGACCACCCAAACAGGCTCGCAAAATAGGAGCAATAGGAACGTACAGCAATAGTCAATTTTTAGCTCTGTATAAGTCCAATCTATCTATACCTAGGATTACATCAAACTGATCCATAGGTATAACTATTAGATCAACAAATATTCATGCCCGTTCAAAATACGGGCAACAGATCAAACAAACGAGACACATGTCCTATCTTTTATTTCGGGGAAAACTCAAAAATTGGGAATTTACTAGCTTCTCTATAGTCAAATTCTCAGTATCCAAATCATGATAAACATTGATAATATTCTAGTGATGACCAGCGTTGCAATAATTGTTTTTGAATACTGCTTCAAACTGAGTCCAAATCATCATATCTTACGTTTAATCCAACTTAAGACACTCCCACCATACAAGGGCAATTTCTTGAAATAGAAGGTTGCAAACTCAACCTATACTTCGATGGATTTCCAAAAGCAGTCAAATTCTTTTGTATCATCCTTAATCAACTTTTCAATACTTAGAGGTTAAGCTTCGCTCACAAACACTGGTCATTAAATGCTTTATAATTTCATTCTAAATGATTTCAATATAAGCCACTATCAGAGAACTTTCTGTGGAAGTCATCGATCTACTTGAACAACTTTAATTTTTTTTTTTTGTCCAAATATTTTCAACTGCTTACGCAAAAACTTACCCTAGTGTCAAATTGTACAATCCAAATACTAATTAGAAGTCTTTACCAATAGTTTCGAATCAGAGCCTTCAAACACATAGTTCCAACTCAAACTGTCAGATTCCAAATTTGAAAGATAAATCATTCAATTCTTGAAGGAAACTAAAGTTTTGGATTTCTTCTTATAATAGGTTTCTTAAGTTTAAAATTTCATAGGCCCACACATAATCCAGAAGAGTTCGCAGACTCATATGTTTAGTAAGGTTGTTTCTAATCACTTATAAGATGTACTTCATTGTTATCTCCAACCAAATTTTGACACCTCAACATTTTTCGTGTCCGATTAAAGAAATGTCTTTATCTACCAACGGAAAACCTCATGATGACTTTCTAACAACATCTTAACACAAATTAGTTTTGTATTTTATTCTTAAACACAGTATTTGTAAATCCTTATATATTACTATACTATCTTATTGATATCACTTTTTAAGGTGAAACCTGACTCTGATACAAAAAATTCTGTCACAACCCGCAAAGGACCCGCGATAGAACGGGAAACTATTGGCCCAAAAGGGACGAATCATCGGACCCATTTCACTTAATTTACATATTCAGCAGCGGAAGACGAAAAATTTTATTATTTAAAGCCAATGCCCAAAAAAATGCAATTGGCTTAACAGGTCCAAAAGTGACATCAGATAGTAAAGCAATATAATCCAAATAAAAGAAAAATTGTGCGAAAAAATAAATGAAGAATTTAAGATTTACAGCCATCCAAATAAAAGATAATACCTCACTAACAGTCTCTCAAGGAAAGATATTAAAATAATAGAAACTAAATAATTTTGCTGGATTTAATCTTGACTCGGCGACTGAAAGTCCGGCTGATAATTTCCTGAAAATTTTGTTATAGGGATGAGTTTTCTAAACTTATAAGGGATTTAAAATTTTCAAATTTATTAGAAAGATTTTTATTAAGCACGAATAAAATTTCAATTTTTGAAAGAAAATTGTACAAAAGGGGCACGTTTTTAAAACGATCTACTCATACGTGGTATGTAAGCAAAATACACCCTAGTTGTACAAATTAAAGTTTCAGTAAAAATGAAGTCACTCACGGACTTTGAACACACTATGTCATAGGCATTTGAGGAAATAAAAGCGATGTTTGGCGATCGCAAAAGCCAAATAATACCCTGATCAGGTTTAGGAATTCGCAACCCAAGGACACAGCACATACAGCTGTCCTATTACCTATTTGCACTTTAGGGATTGAAGCCTAAGGACATTTCTAAAGAAATCCCTTTTTTATCAAATTTTAATAACAAACAAACACACCTCATATGATAGAATGTGTAAAATATAATTTAACAAATTCTAATGTTTAAAAATGAATGCTTCACTAGAATATAAATTTCAATTTAAAAAAAAAATTATTTAAAAATAATAAAATGCAAATGTAGTGCATAAATAATCTCTACCTCGAAGTGAGTTATTATGATCCAAGCCTGATTATTCAGAATATCAAATTAATAAGGTCCGCAACTTAATTTAATACTTGGGTACCTAAAATAAAGTTGGAAAATTCTGCAAGTTATCTCAATTCATTTGAATTAAAGGAAAATTCTAAATCAGACCCAAAACCAACTTGAATAGTGGGCCAAAACAGATTTATTTTTGGCCCAACAGGCCTTGATTCACCTTGGACGCTATCCTTAGGGCTTAAGCCCAATCTATATCCAGGCTGCAGCCCACGGTCCAACCCGTGGATCTGATTGCAACCAAAAGAAGAGATGATCTCTTCTTCCCTTGGTGCAGGTGATAACGCCACTCAGATACTCACACAAAAGTTTCGATTTAACTAGCGTAAATCCATCTCTAACCGACACACACCATTGACGACAACTTACATAGAATCTCATAATTCAGCTCAGTTGAACAAAACTTGGCAAGTAATTTTAAATTCAGATTTCAGACCAACATCGATAATCAGAGACGGTAATCAAAGGAAAAGTTTTGAATTTTTCATACCTTCAACTTTGCAGCTTTTGTTAACTTGAAGAATTCTTGCCTTCCCTCAAGCCTCCAATAACCAAGTAAACTAAATCTTCAACCTTTAGAAAAGAAATCTATGCCCATAAGAACCGGTTTTTGGCGAAAGGCAGAATAAAATCGGAGGAAAAAGAGCTTAACTTACTCTTTGATGTTCACTGGTGAAGCTAAAATCCTTAGCTCCTCCGTTCGTTGAAAAAGAAGTCCTCAAATAATTGGAGTTGCGTCTTCCAATCTGGAGGGAGTAATCATCCATTAACAGGGCGCAACTTGAAGGGGAAATCAGAATAAAACTGTAAATCGGACTTACCAGGAAGAGTTCGAAACGAGGGGATTCGCACGTCGGAGAATCAATGATTAGAAAGAAAAGGAGATCGAATGGAGTTAAATCTCCCCCCTTCCGTTGCTGATAAAGGGGAGTCCTTCCCCAATTTTCGGCAAATCACCCCTTGAAATGGGGTGTTTCAAAAAAAATATAAATCTGATTGATTTTTTTGTTCGATCGTGGGCTGGGCCAAATGGCCCAAACATAACACAATCGATTTTTCTTGTTCTTACCAATTTTCATATTATTTCCATTCATTCAACAAGATATATATTATAATTTATTATTTAATGTATTTTTATATTGTTATTAATTTTACGAGTATGATTTAACAGTTTTTGAGTGAATTTTTGTAGGTTTCGTATACGTGGAGGTGATAACAAAATTCACACCACCTACAAACTATTTGTTGATCAATTTAATTTGTGGTATCAATTTGTTATTTGAAATTTATTTTCAATTGATTCACGTAATTATAATATTTAGAATATTGATGATAATATTGAGAAAAATAGAGTTAAATCCTGCATTTTCAATAGAACAATCATCTGCATAAGCATCAATTTCTTCACCTAAAAAAAAAGAACAAAAAGTTTAAGGTATGGAAATATTTTGAAATGAAAGAAATTAAAATTTGTGGAAAAGTAGAATTTAAAGTTCAATGCAAATATTGTATTAAAAATTATGCATATGTTACTGGTAGTTCAACTAGCACACTTAGTAGACATTATTAAAAATGTCACTTAAATGAGCAAATAAGAGACACTATACAAAAATTATTAAATACTAGTGGTAGTGACACTTTCTTATGTTCACAATATAAAATGAGAGAATGAATAGAAAAACTTGAAGCACAATACGAGTTGTCTTTATCGTTCACCGATAGTGACAAATTTGAAAAATCTATGAAAGAATATGTTACTTATATTTTTAAACGTGTTCTTAGAAGTACAACTAAAAATGATATTATTAAAATGAAAAATGAACTAATTTCATTTTTTTTCAAAAGCCCCTTCAATGTCTATTTGTATTACCTCTGATTTACGGAGTGCACATAATGCTATAGACTATGTTGTTGTAACTTCTCATTTTATTGATGAATCTTGGCAATTAAATAAAAGAATTTTAGGATTTCGTAATTGTGAATATCCTCACACTAGTATTACTATTTATAAATATATTGTAGCAATATTACATGAATATTCTATTATAAATGAATTATTTAGCATAACTTTTGATAATGCTAGTGCTAACGATGTTGCTATTTCTCATTTTTTTTAAAAATTTCAATTAGATACTACTCATGATTCTCTTTTCCATATGAAATATGTATGTCATATTTTGAATTTAGTTGTTAAAGATGATATGACATACATTTCACCTCATATTGAATTAATTAGATCCGCAATTTATTATATCATTGGATTTAATTCAAGACAACAAGAATATAGAGATTTTTGTAAAGTTGTCAAATTTAAACCAAGAAAATTAAAAACCGATGTAAATAATATGTGAAATTCGACTTATTTAATGTTGAAAAATGTTAGGTCATATTGGCAAGTTATTTGTGTTTTTATTAATGAGAAAACACAAAGTATTAATCTTGATAAATCTAGTTGTGACGTAGCTAATACATTTCTTGATTTTTTAAAATCATTTTATGATGCTACAAATGAATGTTCAAGAATTTATTATCTCACTTCTTATCTTGTTCTCCCAATTTTTGTAAATTTAACGGGCAATTTTGCACAATATCGACAAATAGATGAATTTAGAGATATAGTTAATAAAATGAAAACATAATTTAAAAAAATATTGGTTTGACATTCTTGCTATTTTTTGTTATGCATGCATAATGGATCATGGGTATAAATGAGCGAGACTCATGATTAATATAATTTTTTCTAATTTATGTATTACTCATTTACTTTCTAGTGATCAAATAACACATAGAATTGCTAGTCTACACTCTTCTTATGAAATTAAATATTCTAATTTTAGTCGTTCACGTCCTTCTTCACATGCTAGTTCTAGTGGTGGTGGTGGAGCTACAATAGCTCCACAATTTGGTATTCATGATATTTGGAATGAATTAGATACAAATGTTTATTTTAGTTATATGTGAAATGAACTAGATATTTATTTTGACACTCGATATCAATTTTCTCGCAATGAGAACTTAAATATTCTAGATTGGTGAAAAAAGTTTTCCACTACATATCTTATTCTTTCTATAATGGCACGTGATCTACTAACACCTCTACTCTCTACCGTAACATCGGAGTCTACTTTTAGTGCAGGTGGTCGTGTGTGTGATGAACGCTGAGGAAGACTTGCACCCGACCTCGTGGAGGCACTCATTTGCATGAAGAATTAGAACGACGTCATTATGAGAAATCAACAACGAGATGATGAAATACTATAAAAATTTAAAAATTTGGACGTAGAAGATTAGATTTTCATTTAAATTTGGATGTATGTAATTTGAATTTTGAAGTATTTTTTTTGACATTTTGCACATGATTGACAATTAGATGAGTGTCAACCTAGTTGAGATGTATCTAATTTGTAGTAATGAAATTGTCAAATTGATAATGAATGATATATATATATATATATATATATATATTTGTCTCAAATAATTTTTTGTAATTACTTATTAGTTATTATATGTCATTTTTATATTAATTAAATAATTTTATTATTTGTACGACTAACTATCTTTTAATTTTATCATATTTTAACATTACAATAATAAATATTTATTATAGTTTTAATAACTAAATTCTAAAAAATATATATACCATATTTATATAAAATAATTTTATTTATGTATGTTGGGCTCGGCCGACTCGTTTAACATTTTTAGCTCATGTTTTTTTCCCGAAAATTTTTTTTCACTTAAATCTGGTGTCTCACATTCTTTTTTTTAGTTATCATTCGATTTCTACTCGATTTTATTTAAGAAATAAAGTTAACACATCAAGTACGCATTCCTTTTAAAAAAAAAAAAAGGGGGGGGGGGGACGATTGTAGTGTTTGTGACATCATATTTTATGAAAATGAGCATAAGAAAATATAATTAATTTAGATTTTACAAGGAATTTTTTAACATGATTAAGAGAGAGCGCAGTCATATTCAGGGTTATAGTTAACAGGTTTCAATCACTCAATATGTTGAATAAGGGACATAGGAAAAATGACAAATTAACCATTGTAGTTTTATATCAATGACAAGTTAACTATTGTGGTTTAAGTCTTAACAAGTTAACCATTAACGTATGTGAAAATGACAAATTTAACATCGCAGTGACGTTCGCCGTTAAAAATTAGTTAAGACGCCCATGCGGTGTCCCGGGACGCCCCTGCGGTGTCCTGCTGCGGTGTCCCGGGATACCCCTGCGGTGTCCTGCTGCGGCGTCCCGGGACGCCCATGCGGTGTCCTCACGACACCCCTGCAGTCTCTTTCAAAATCAATATTTTTATTAGATTTTCGACCTCTTCAACTTCAAACGACCATAACTTTCGCTACGATTGTCAAAATTGGACGCAGAAGGTATCAAATCGAAGTTCTCTCAAAGATCTACAATTTCTCATTGGGTACACCCAATGAACACCCTATTTCGACCCCTAAATCGATCGTTTAAGCTCTCAAATATGCGATTGAATATTTTTAACCCTAAACTATGTAAGACGCCACCGGGGTTTCCCGGGACACCGCGGAGGCATCCTAGGACACCGGGGCAGCATTCTGAGAAATCCCGGCGACATCCCGACTACGTTTTAATGGAAAACGTGACTACGATGGTTGATTTGTCATTTACCCATAAGTTAATAGTTAACTTGTTAAAATTTATATCACAGTGATTGACTTATCGTTGACTTAAAACTACGATAGTGGATTTGTCATTTTCCCCTGGGACAAATGTCGCTGAAAGGACATCAAATGAAATTTATTTATTTGTGTCTCCCCATGTCGGATTGAAATCATTGTACTAAAGAATGAATTATTATTATTATTATTATTATTGTTATTCACAATAATACCCTAACAAAAAATAATAGAACAAGTGGGAAAATCAATTTAGTTTAGAATATGATTCTTTTTATTTAATTTCAAATCAAAAAAATGATTTTTTTAAATAGATTTGGAGGATAATGGGTCATCTATGGCGACTTAAAAATGATTACTAATGAATAATTATAATCATTCGGATAAATATGGTAGAAATTTTTAATCATTTCAATACAATATCATTTATTTTAAATTGAAATTCGCATGATTTTATTTTTGAAGTTAACCCGAAATGCGTTATATTAGGTAGAAGGAGAATTTTAGTTATAGATCATTCATTTTCACTATTACAAGTAATATGAAATTGTGCACCTCCACTATTATAAGTTGAACCTGCACAATTAACAAAATATTGAGTTGTTTTTGCCTTCTTAGAACAGGCGCAGGTTGCCACAAATATAATTCACTCTCAATTTGAATATCATTCTTGTTGTATACAGCATGAAAATGGGGAAAACTAAGGAAGATAAAAGAAGAAAGCAAGACTAAGATGTGAGAAAGGTGGGATGATATCAATGAAGCCTGTTCTTTCCATGATTCTGCGGGCATTTCTGAAGAATGGATTGGTCTGAAAAAAGACAAGACGACAAGTTTATTATCTTCATATGTGTAAATGCTAATTGTTTTCTGCTCTTTCTGACTTGTTTTGGGCCTTGCAAAGGAAGAAGATGAAGGTCAAATTTCCAAAACCAGTAACAATACACAGAGCCATATTCCGCGAATGTTGAGATGGCCGAGTTGGTCTAAGGCGCCAGATTAAGGTTCTGGTCCGAAAGGGCGTGGGTTCAAATCCCACTCTCAACATATTATCCTTTTTTTTTTTTTTGCTTCGTGCGTTAATAATCATTCTCGTCTTCACTAATTCTCCCTTTAACTTTGGCAATAAAATGGAAAATAAAGGAGAATAGTTGTACAAGTAATAATAATAATTTATTAAATCAAACTTAATTTATGTAATTAGAAATATTAAAAGAATAAGAAATTAATAAATCAACCACTGTACTTTGTGATCAATGACAAGTTAACCACTTAACAATTTTTGCTAATAACTTAAACACTGAACTATGAGAAATGAACGAACCAAATATTGCCGTTAACTTCTGAGAACTCAAGAGCTAATACCCATGGAAAAATTGCAATAACTTGTGATTTTAGAGATTTCAGTGAAAAAAAGTTAATACACATGGAGAATGGACTTTAGAAAATAATGTATAAGTTTATTTTTAATTTTTTTTAGCCATGTAATTTAGAAGATTTTGTAAAAGAATATATAATATTTTAGATTTTCGATGATTTATAATTGTTTTACTGTCTATGGGAGAATCACAACATATCTGTGTTGTTTGTGTTTTTCTATGAAGAAGACAATGAATTTGTTTATTATCCACAGACTGTTCTCTGCGAAAAGACAACTTTCATCTATGAAATGTCGACTTTCAGCAGCGAAAAACCATCTTTCTTCTGTGCGGAACTACAACGTTTTTAATGTCAAATGTAACAACGATATTTTCTGCATCAACTTTTTATAGTTCAGTGGTTAAGTTGTTAGCAAAAATACTTTATGGGTTGACTTGTTATTGATCACAAAGTATAGTGGTTGATTTTTTAATTTCCCTAAAGTTTTTTTTCTTCCCCTCCAAAATTGCTATTTATTTTTTTTAAATGACTTCCTTCAAAGTTTGAATCATTTATTTAATACTTTTTAATTATAGTATGCTATAAATCCATACAACTTTTATTCAGTAAATTCTTCCTTGCATTGAGATCTATAGATTAAATATTGATTACTATAATTAATGTAATATATTATAGTTAAAATAAATCATTAATTATACATATTAATAAGTAAGGATAAAAAATATTCATATAATATTTTTTTAAAAAATTATTAACAAAGATTTAATTATTTTGGGGGCCAGGGGAGTATTTATTCAATGGTAATTGGTAATTATGCATAATAGTAGTAATTAAGGAGATAATGAGAGTCTATATATTCAGACAGACTTGGGAGAGAGCCTGCAGCGGGGAAGAGAGAAGAGCTAATCGGCGGGGGAGGGGCACCAAGGGGTCATATCCATGGGGTAGCTTCCTAAAACCCTCAAGAACGACGTGAATTCCTGCACTTCTGCTAACGCATTCTGTGCCCTAACCTCCGCCATTGACGCCTCGAAATCCACGTAGAACAAGTACTCGAAGTGTTTCGCCGTCCCCACGTTACCGTCGTCTATTAGCCTTATCGGCCGGTTACGGTGCGGCCGCGATTCGATCTTTGTCAAGTTTATGTTTCTGAAAGCGAACGATGATAGTACCTTGAAGAGCACTGAGGTTCCTTCGTCGTGCGCGAAGACGATGCTCGTTTTGAATGGTCGATCCGTGCGGGGAATTATCGGTTCTCGTGCCAGCATCACGAATCTGGTCACGTTGCTCGAATCGTCTTGAATGCCGTCTGCTAGAACTTGAAGGCCGTAGAGTCCAGCGGCGCGAGCGCTCGCTATCGCTGCTGTGTTGAGGAGGTTGTTGGCCGCCACGAACTCTGCTGCGCCGGCAGTATCGTCGACGGCTTCGCGTGTGACGTTGAGGCCTAGCTTCGTTAGAGAGTGCTCGCATTGGGCGAGGGCTTGGGGGTGGGAGATTACTCTGGTTAAGTACTCCTTCCGGACACCAGGCAACGCTAAAAGGCAGTGGTTGACAGGTAATTGGACCTCTCCAACTATGTGGAGGCGGTGATGGAGTAAGAGATCGTAATTACGGTGGATCGAGCCGCCGAGAGAGTTTTCAACAGGAAGTACTGCTCGATCGGCTATCCATAGCTCTACCGCTTGAAAAGCTACCTCGAATTGGTCGCAAGGTATCGCCTCGGAGTTCGGATATGCTTTGCCGGCGGCGGCTTCAGAATAAGCGCCGGGAACTCCTTGGTAAGCCACACGAAGATGTGAACCGTGCATTGGAGCTGGAGAGAGATCAGCAATTGTGAGCGGCTTAGGTTGAAGCTTATTGCAGATATCGCCATCGCCGGTGAGCTTTCCAATGGGAACGATATTCAGATTCTCCACACTTGATTTGTGGCCGTTGACAGAGTCGATATTGTCGGCTGAGTCTCCACCGCATTTCCCTGTTGGTTGCTCCTGAGACACGATCTTACTGGCTAGATTCGCGCAGGAGCTCTGCCAGTCGGCCCGGCTGCAGCCGACACCGTTGGAGAAGCTAACGGAGTCAGATCTGTAAATGCATTGAACAGAAACAAAACGAGCGATGTGGAGTCGAGCAAACGAGGGGCGAGATAGAAGCAACGACCTCAGATAATGCTGAGGAGAAGGTGGCTTAAAAGTGTTCATGGTGATCGCCCCTAGTTCCAAGCAGAAAACAGTGAAACAAACGGAAAATAAAAAGTTGGAGAAGCAAAAGGGAAGAAGAAGAAGTAGGTGATTTCAGCTTGGTCTTCTCATACAGAGAGGAACATCAAGCTGAGAGAAGAAAAATGGAGGTGGGTGGGGATTTATACGAAGGACGATTTTCAGAGCAAGCATTGATGTGAATCTGAAGATTGGTGGTTCGGTCAATCCCGCACCTACCCCCTTCCCCACCATACTCCATTGTCATCCCCTCAGATCCTCGAGCATCTTCACCGTCCATTACAGAGCTTTTGAGGTATGTGATTGACTCAAAATAATAGTTTTCTCCTCCATGAAATTGCTTTACAAAGTAAGGCCTGTCACGACCCGAAGACGGGCCTAACAGAACCGCCGGGTCAGGCGACTCGATCCTCATAGAGAATCCGATCACCCAGCCCAAGGCGTGAGTTTTGCGGAAGACTTATAATATTTAATTCGGCCCAAGGTAATATGGGCCTAGGTCCGAGTAGGGATCACGAGAAGATAACAGTGCATAAATTAAAAATGAAATCCAAGTACTGTGCAACAAATACAAAACCAACTGTGTTTAAGGTTTACAGACCAAATGTAAACATTCTCACCAAATAATGATAAACACCACAATTTTAAATAACAGAACACTTCAGCTCCTAATCCTCAGCTGCTCTTGCCTTTACCTGAAGTTTTGGAGGGGAGGAGTCGTTTGGGGTGAGTGACTAACTCAGTAAAGTATGGCTATACTAAATGCACCTCATGCAAAACTGGTTTTGTACATTTTTCGAAAACAAGGTTATGCTTCATTCTATCGTACATGGATTTTTAGAAATCACTTTAAAACTCTTTATCATTTTACCAAACCGACCCAAGGGTCGTCGATGAGGCTTTCATTAAAAATCTTGCTGTATACATAGACAGCTATACCTCGTAAAATAGGCCATCATCGTTTTCCAATTTGAAAACGTCGTCAGTGAAAAGGGGTGGTCACTCATGGACTCACCCGCCACACAACATAGAAGAGGTGGTCACCCGTCGATGACAACACCTTATGAGGCAGGAATAATGACGACGATCCGAAGATTCCGTACGTCACCCGAGTTGCCGGCGCACCTGGCTGCACGACACAACCCGTATAATCGTATAATCATATAATCAAATAAAACGGATACAGTTGCTCGCTATATGTGGACTTAGGATAAACAAGTCTCAGCGATTAACAACCGTCTGATCCGTGGGACAAATCCTGGCCAGGTTTAGGGGCTTGCGACCCAAGGAGGCGTCATCACCCTCCCATACGAGGTTTACGACTTTCAGGAGTTTCAACCTGAGGACACGTCACCAATGCCCTACCTATAATTTTCGCACGTCAAACAATCAACCTTCACGCAGCAGAAGGTATCAAAGGGGATGGCGGATCCATCCCTCAATATGGGCAAAATAAATCTCAACCATGTACGGAATTTAAACTTGAGAAAACATACTACTAATAAAAACGGACGTGCTGTCGAACAGTCCCCGTCATTTTCCAAGTGTGGTAGTCCACAAAATAATCATTTTGGAAAACGGAATAGGATGCAATATAACGCAAGAGGTATAGAAATCCCTACCTTTTCGGCGTTCTTTACGATTAAGCGGAGTAACTACCTCCTCGGGAATCGTGGCACACTCGCCAAAGTCGTCGAAGCCTAACAAGGATACAAATACATAAATTAAAAATTTAATTCTAGGAAATAAATGGATGGCCCTATACCGGGAATAGGAGCCCAACCGAAGTGTGAGTGACAAGCAAGAAAATCCATATAAATTCTCTAGGCCTTATTCAACATCCTTTAACACAAAACTCAATCTTGAATATATAAACAATTTCTAACATCCAAATTCCATTCACTTAAACTTGACAGATTTTCACTTCAACCAACTTGAAACTAAAACCCTTAAATCTCAATAACCAACTAAAATATCCAACTTTAACATAATGACAACTTAAAAGTCGAATTCGACGAACCATGCTAAAGCACGCACATCGAACAACACCAAATCAGAATCAGGTTCTATTGTTGACAAATTTATCCAAAAATCAAAACTTCTTTCACCAACAGAAATAATCCCAAAATAGTAACCTATCAGTGTATAATAATTCAGATTCACAACCAATATATTTCTCCTAACCAGAATTAAATTCACATCCAAGTTTAGAAATCGAAATGAGTAATTCCAACTAAAATTTTCCTCACCAATAGGATGAGATCTACGTCCTATTCTGCTCGTCGGAAAATCTGAATATGTTCAGATCCGAAGCTGCCCTCGCCGGAGATTTGTTCGTCCGGAATCCTCTAGACCGACCGCTGTAAATCAAACCACCAATCAACCAACGACATCGTAAATCCCAAATTTAACACCGGAATAAAACTCGGATCGAAAC
Organism: Begonia loranthoides; assembly: GCA_022433065.1. NCBI lineage: Eukaryota > Viridiplantae > Streptophyta > Magnoliopsida > Cucurbitales > Begoniaceae > Begonia > Begonia loranthoides. Next base: position 1,895,027 of record CM039481.1, read on the forward strand.
CTCACCCACTAAACAGATCGGAGCAGTTTGTCACCGGGAACGAAATCTGCTCGTCGTCGGAAACCGGCCTCGGAATCGCCCCGTCACCGATCGGGAGTCGCCGTTCGCCGGAGCCGAAGGATCGGCTCAACTCGGAGCTCCGGCCGCAGATCTGGACTCGCCGGATCTGCTCGAGATCGGGAGTTCGTCGCTCGGGGAAACGGCCGTCGGCTCTCGGCCGACGTCGCACGGCCGCGGTTCGCAGCCGGAAGGAGCGCCGAGAAGATTGCCGGAAACCGAGCTCCCTGTCTCGGCCGGCGTCGCCATCGCTGTCGGGAGTCGCTGCCGTCCGTTGGTCGCCGGCGTCCGGCGTCCCTCTTCGCCGTTCGCCTTCTCTCCCTCCATCGATTTCTCTCCATCGGCCGACGCAGAAGAAAAAAGGGGGGGGGGGGGGGGGAAGATGAAGATCTCTCTCTTCCCTCCCTTTCTTATCCATTTTTTTTTATTTTTTTATTTTATTTTTATTTTTTTTCATAACAACTTAAACCCTGGACTTTACGATTTCAAAGGCATTGGGCGAGATTTTTCCCCCTCTTCTCAATCCCTTTTCCTATTTTAATTATTCTAACTCATTTATTTCCTTTATCCAATAATTCCCTAATTTCTTTTCCCAATTCAAATAAATGTATATAAATCAATTATACACATTATAATCACATAGGCTATTCAAATTCTCAATTTAATCCAAACATCATCTAACGATGTTATAGATCCAATTTAACTATCCAATTTCGTTTCTTAATTGGATTCTTTATTCGAAAAAAAAAAATTTTAACTTCACCGATTTTGACCAATTGACCAAAATTGCATACGTGGCCGCTACACGACAATTCGGTCAACTTCAACTCCATGACCGATTTTCAACGCGAAAAGTTTACACGTGGAATTTATCATTAAAATTTCAAGGCTTTTACAAGGACAATATAATAAGAGGCTCTCCCCCTTTTCTGGGTTTGATTAGAATTGAAAACAAATTGGTTAAATTCATTGGGTGGGATTTGGCACATGATTATTAAGTTCGATAAATGCTGCTAATCAATGGCTAGTGACAGCAAAATATACCTTATGATAAGGCACGTAAATGGGATATGACTCATAAGTCATTCATTCATATCAACCACAACGCTAGAAATAATAAGAAATGGAAATCTGGCTTCAGAAATGAACGCTGCCCAAATTTCCGGTTTATGTAATCCTTGAGATGGTTTTTCAGACAAAAAATATGTAGAGATTTACGTGCTTCTACCAGTGTTAAACAATTGGATAATCTTAAAAAAAAAATACCATAATTTCGAAATGCTCGGTCAATTTCTGGGGATTGAGTTCAGAAGATAGAATCTTTTCAGAGCCCTGGCGTCATGGAAGTTGTGAGTGCCAACTTGAATAATAAAAGCCGAGAGGATGGGCCCCATTAACCACTACTACCACTTCATTAGTAATAGGTTTTCGGCCGACATTTCGAATCTGAATCCCACGTTCAAAAAGTGAATTCCTCTTTGTGGTTTTGATATTACATTAAGATAAGTCAAATTTGCACCTTTTTTTCTTTGTGAATTCATAACTTTTGGGGTATTTTTAATTTTTATAATTTAAAAGTGATCTTAATTTAGCTGTTCTCTTTGATTGTAAATATTCCTAGACCATGTAAATTTAATTTAATTATATCTATTTTATTTCTTAATATCAATCAAAATACTTAACTGAAGTAAACTTATTATTGTCTCCTGTCATTTTTAAACTAAATTATGTAAGAAATTTTGTAAAAATAACTAAATTATAACATGGCTAAAAAATAATAACATGATATTTTTGTTAAATTTAATAATGAGAATATTAAAAATCAAATGAGAACTAAAAAAAAAAAAATACGATGGGAGATACAAGATTTACGTGGAAAAATCCTCACAGAAAAAAATCACGAGCAGAGGAATAAATCTATTATGAATATCAAAATACAACCACGAATTTTACAACTCTATCTTACATCAATTTATAGAAAAAACAATATACTAAATGAGATTTATAATTCAGACCCACCGGCCTGGTCCGATAGAATTCGAATCAAACAGAACTCCGAAAGAAAATATATTAAAAGAACATCAAAAATGAAACCGAAACTACAAAAACAATGGTAAAAGAATCGAAGCCATAGAAACTAAAATAAAACGACCGTTCAATTATAAGGACTAAAAACATATGTGGTCGTAAATTTAGTATTTACATTAATTTTGAAGTCATTTGATTTAAAATAATAATAATAATTAGGTATTATTTGTGAAATCTTTCTAAAAGCAGATGCCTTGTCCACTTGAAAAACAGCGAAGATTGTCACATTATACAAGTATTATTGAGAAGAAATGTACTTGGAAAGACACATGTTTTGCACAAATAATGGGGTCTCAAAAACTTCTCCAACGAATGAAATTTGTTCGTCTATTTGCCAATATTCAGAGCAAGAAATTACAACACAGCCAGATTACTCTGAATCCTCAAATATACATACATCCCTACAAAATCTGATGTCCTGAGCAGTTCCCCCTTTTTGTTTTGTCTTAAAATTGATTTGAGAAAAGCTCTGACCTGGAAACTTCAGCATGAGTCTGAGTCGGCTTGGCCGGAGAATCATAATCCCACCCATTTGACCCATCGGAATGCTCGGCCAACTTTGAACGGCAATCCATAGTCTTCTGCAACAGAAGGTTCCCTTCTTGCTGTTTCTGTTTCACACCATTCATAAACTCCCCGCTCCGATCGACTTCCGGGGACTGTGTTGTCAAGTATGATTGCCACCAGAAATGCAATCACCATATTTAACGACAATAATGTATTGAGAAAGTAGTTCAGCTGGAAATAAAAGGTTTCAATCAGCAACCCTTGAAAAAACTATGAAGTTTGAATCAATATGTATAGCAAAACACTGGTCTATCCACTTACTCCACCATATTGGGTACGAACAGGGCCATGAGAAGCAACTATATACGGGAGAAAATAACTTGGAACAGAGGGGTTGGAAGCTGGAGAGATCCCATATTGTTGAAAATAGGCGGGTATCGAAAGTGAGAAAAATAAAGATAATCCAACTATTATGACGTTTCGAGAGCTTCCGGCCTCACTATATCGAAGATTTGACAAGCCGAGACCAGTAAGCATAGCCCACATGTAGCAAAGAAGAGCAGCAACCATTACCTGAGGAATTGAAGCAATGAAACCTCCAACTTTACCTGCATACAAGAAACACAGATCAACAAAAAGACCAAATTTTGGCCTTGGTTTTCATTTCCTACCAGTCTTTTTTGTCACTAAATTTAAGCAAGCATTAGACTTACATATTCTCCCATAAAAAGGCTCATTTGGTTTTTCAGTCATCGAGACCAGGACCAACGACAACGCCAATGAAAATGCAATAACGTCGTAAAATCAAAGAAAAAAGAAAAAGGAGTTTCAGAGTGAATTAGATTAAAGAAAATGTCGAACCTTCTTAGGAGTTGGAATATGTCACCAGTACAGATATACAAGTATGAACGGCTCAAAACAAAACGACAAAAAATCTATCGAGATTCAAACTAAATCATTACCTACGAGAGATAGCAGTATTAAAACACAGGCACCCACTTCAACAGCTCTTCGGCTTCCCATTTTAGTTGTGGCAAGAGTATGAACATTTTCAGTTAGAGTAGTAGATCCTGTTCCTGTACCCCATAGACCAGCCAAGACACTAGAAAGGCCTTCAAGGCCTATACCTCTACTTAAAACACCAGCAGTTGGAGGTCTTGATGCGACCAATAATGACGCCGCATGGTAAGACCCAACCTAAGTATTATAATGGCATAAGAAACTTCAGTACAAAATGGAAAGAAAGATAAAGTTAATCGGGACAGAGTCATAGGGGTAAGGATACAAAACTAAGATAGTTCAACCAGATTCCAGAAATTTTGGAGTAACCACGACAGCTGTAAAATGACAGCAATGGCTACAGAACTGACATTGTAATTTCTCAAATATCTATAATGCAAGATATATATTATATTGAAGTCTGGTGAGACAAGAAGATGGAATTCTTCTGCTTTAAAGAACTTCAAGTTCTCCCAACTTACTAATAAGATCATGCTCATTACATGTGAAGCATAATAACTCAATCCTTAACATTTAAACTCCCATGGGACAAAAAGGAATTCTTCTACTTTATAGAACTTGAAGTTCTCCCAGCTTACGAAGAGATCATGCTCATTACATTTATATCAAACAAATAAATTTATCTGAAGCAAACGATCTTCATAGAAAACTTTAACCATGAATAGAATAAGAAACTAACCGAATCAACCGATGCAATTATGGACGCAGCACACATAACAAGTGCCATTTTCCAACGGAAAATAGGAGTGCCCCATTGTAATGGATAAGGGAACCTAAACCATGGGGAAGATCTTAATGCATGCGTGGTATCAACTCGACAGTGCTTCAACCTTGAGATGTGCTTTCTGCAATGCTCAGATATTACATTTGAGGAAGGTACATTTGTATCACAACCTTTATAGCTATATACTCCTACTTCAGTCAGCAAGAAAGCTGTTGCCCATGTAATTGCCAGACCCAATGGAACCTGGGAAATTAATATGGTTATGTATTATTCAAGGAAGCCATGGGTGCAAACTCAAAAATAAACTTAATAAGCAATGTCTCAAATTTTCGAGCCCTTGACTTACAGAATATATCAGAAATAATCGATGTCCAAAAACAGATATCTTCCGGAGGTACTGCAGAGAGATTAAGAAATCATCAAATAAGTCATCAACAATTTCAATCAAAATAGAGTCACATTCTGAGCCTAGATGGACTACACAAAAGCAACAAAAAGGCCAAAGGCCATAGTGGAACCATGGATATCTTCACAAACTTACAAGACAAAAAAGAACCACCAATAAGATCTGTGTTGCACCGATCTCGATACAAGTGCCAACTAATGGAAAACCATAACTATAAAAAGAAAGTCCAACGGCGGCAATAGTCGGGGACACCACAACTGGATTGACAAACCTGTGAAGAAGAATGAAGTAAATCATCACATTATGCAAGATCCCTAGAATATCCAACAGAACCAGCATGATTATTGAGATTAAAAAAAAACTTTCAAGTGGTTCTCGCAATGTTTTGGGATAATTATTGCGAAACAGAAATTGTATTCCATAGAATGCAACATCCTCCAAGTAATACCTTAAAAATACAGACATCAGTCCACTATATCCCAATATAGCTTGAAAAGTGGAGGCTATGATTATAGCTCCTTGTAGTTCCTTCATTATGTGCTTGAAATTCTGCGGCAAAAAGCAATTTCAGGAAACCTTGCAAAATCAACTGAATGAAACTTTCCACCAAATAACCAACAAGTCTGTGGCCTTTAATTTTGAAGAGTCAGGCCTTTGTATGTCACACAATCTTCCTACTCCATTACCACCTTCTACAATAGTAGAGAGGCAAAAAATAGTAGTGCGATTAATCACTAATCCCTGAAGAGTCCAACTTCATCATCAATAAACAAATAGCTTACCAAATGATAAAGTATAGCCCCAAAAAACACTTTTTTCTCAAAAAAATGGAGGGGAGTGGATAAATACAATCCTATAGACTCTATGAGAATTGAAACAACCAATAATGCAATCCATGAAATATACTGGTAAAGTGATAGGGAATTCTGAGCGGAAAGGGGCCACAAAAAAATAAAAAGATGGCTAGTAAATTAAGGAAGAGTTGTTACGTATTGGAACAGACATTTTTGAGCCAGAAATTTAAGTGCAAAAACAATGTAAAAGTACAGAAGCATACATTCCCCTTTAGACCTTGAAACTCAGGGGAATTGATTATTGCCAATGCTGGAGCCAGAAAAACAAATGATGGACCTTGAGTCATCGGTAACCTCGAACCAAACAATGTATGCAAGAGGGTCGTCACTCCCGACATGAATAGCACAGTTGATACCACATTTGAAGTGTCCTCCTACACACTAAATCTCTTCAGATCAAGAGAAACAAAAGGCAACTGTTTTTCAAAAATTAGCACATGAGAAATTTCTAAATGGCGGTAGTTCTAAGTACTCACATAACTGCCACCCATTGCAGGAACTATAAGAAGAGGAATGAGAATCAACGAACCTAACATGGATATATAATGCTGCAACCCATATACGCCAATCGGAACTGAAAATTGATAAATATAGCCAACATTAAATCATCAAAGCAATGATCAACATCCAGATAATTGGTTATTACTTATTTTCGACAAGAAAAACCTGGAAATCACGAAATTTTGCTAAACCAGCAACACCAATTTCATTAAAATAAGATTAAAGAGCACTTTTAATATTCAGAACTGCGGAATTGACCTAAACCAGGCGTATCTCTGAGCTGATACTTCATATGAGAGTGTCTGGCCACAAACCCATCGTCATCAATGGTTTGAGGCAAAACTTCCACTACTTCCTCGTTTCGGACGGGCCTTCGCGGCTGCTGACTGGGCTCAGCAGTCCCAGACGAAGCTCGCACTTTCGGACCCGCACCAGAACTTTTGGGCGCGGCCGCATCAGACTCTTTTGGCCTCTTCACTACCTTAGTCTTATCCGACTGAGGCTGAACCTTCGTACTGTCGGGCTCACCATTCGTCTCCGGAGAAGTCCGAACTCTACACGCTTCAAGATCCGACTTGACATTGGGGTCTCTCGTCCCGTGAAGCTGAGCTATATGACCAGTATCAGTAGAATTAGTCTCCCCCGACACTTTGGGTCTGAATCCAGTCCGCTTGGCCCAAGAAGAAGGGGGCATTGCGGAAGCCCCCGGAGCCGGCGGCCATGGTCCCGGACGCTGACGGTCTTTATGTTCAGAGCTAGACATTTAACGGGCGAGTTAATGATCCATTTCAACAGCTAAACTTGAGTACAGAAAAACAGAGACCGAAACTCAGTTGTGCCTCCACTTTTTTAAGGAGCAGCAGACCGACTGCAGAAGGCACTGTCGCTACTCTCCTATCCTAGAGTCAGCAGATTGCGCGCGGAGAGAGAGAGAGCGAGGAGTGGTGGTGAAGCAAAAAATCCTTCGTCTTTATCTTAATTTTCCTTCCCATATTTGTCGCCTTATAAATTTTCCAACAATTAATGACGTCATAAAGACTATTTAATTTTATTTAACATTCTACCATTTAGAAAGAATTAACAAATCAATCCTTAAACTAATTTAGTTAACAAATATATCTTAAACGATGAGAAATAAACAAGAAAAATATTATAATTATAATTTTTTTGTTAAAAAACATGTTCTAGATATTACACTTTAATTAGCAGACGATCATAGATACATTTATACGTCAATTGGACGTTCGCTGATTAAAGTACGAATGTCTGTGGGTTGACGTGAACAATGAAAACACCTAGGTCACATTTTTTAACAAGGAAAACGTAATTGCAAAGTTTATTATATTTATATTTTATAAACCAAGATTCTATTTTTTAATAAAATTAATTTAAGATTTAATTTGTCACACATTTTTTTATTGATTACTTTATTATTTATGATAATTACAGTAATAGCAAGTGCTAATAAACTTTACGTGGTAAAAAATTTGAAGTCCAGATTATTTAATTCCATATCAATAAATTCCATGTAATTTAAAGTATATTAATTACCCCTCACACAAAATTAATTTAATTTAATCACACGTTTTTTTTTTAATTCAATCTTCCTTTGCTCTTTTGCCAAAAATTAAATTTCTATAAATTTTATCATTATTTTTTTGGATATCTAAATTATTATAAACATAATATTAAAATTTCATAAAAGTAGGGTAATTAACAAAAATATTGAATTATGAAAAATATTGATGTTATGCTTTTCGTTAAAAATTTAAATGTTTTTCATACTGGACAGATTGTCTTTCTGCAACTAACTTATACATAAAATAGTTGTAGTCAAAGACTTATTTTCTGCAACAAAAGACAAGTATCTACTGCGTAATATTTTTTCTGCAGCAGAAAGAGTAATTTTCATAGTAGAAACCTATCTTTTACTGAGGAAAATATGTACGACGATTGAGCTTCCTATTTTTAACTTAAAATATGACAATGATGTTTGCCTCGTTTATTTTCTATAGTTCAGTGTTTTATTTGTTAATAAAAATTTTTGTAGTATTTGACTTGTCATTGATCTCATAATTTAATGTTTATTTTGTTAATTTCCCATCAAAATAGCATGAATGGTGAAATTAGTGTGACATGCTCATACTTAATTCTAAATAAGGGAAAATGACTAATCAACCACTGTACTTTACAATCAATGATAAATCAACCATTAAACTTTTTTTGCTAACAAATTAACAATTAAACTATGGAAAAAAGTCGTCGCTAACTTCGCTATCACGTTTGCCATTAAATGCTTTAATTTCTAGTCGCCGCAGTTCGTCAACTAATCTGTCGCGGCTCAATATGTTTAAAGAAATAAGTTTATAATATTGATGGTCCGTCGCGGATCATATACGACCTGCAGCGGGTTGACAATAATCTACGGTAAATTATTACTGATCCACCGCAGATTGATAATGATCTGCAACAGATTGATAATGATCCGCCGCTGATCGTCGTGTCTTGTTCTACGTTCTCAGATTCAACAATTTGAGCTATCTATGTATAACTAATCTTCACATATTCAAGCAAATTGAGACGCAGTCAATCAAAAAGTGTTGTATAGATTCGAGGTACATATTCATGATTTTGACCCGTTGGCTTGGAGAAATGTTACTAATTTTACAGTTTCATACTAATTAATTTACATTCATCATCAACAACCAAATTATCAATTTCATTACAATCATATCATGTACATTACAAAACGCAAATCAATTTATCAATTCAATTACAATGATATCAACGATATCGTGCATTACAAACGTAAACCAAATTATTAATTCCATTACAAGTATATAATGTTCATGTGCACTAAGACGCAAACCACATCAAGTATTTGTATGGTTTCCTAAAGAACATCCAACTGTCTACCTCGAATAAACTGTTGTATTTCATTATCAAATGTTCCATATTTGATGGACTTGCCGTGATTTGCATATAGGTGTCGGATGCAAAATCGATGCTCCACTTGCGGCTTTCCATCTTTCTCGAGCAAGTGTGAACGTCGTTATAATACTATATTTGAAACGTCATTTCACCTTGCATTTTTTAGGTTTGCATCATTCCTGGCAAGTAACCTTCAACCGATTCTCCGACGAGTTCACCGCGAACCATGAAGTCCTCAGTGACACCAGAAACAATGAGAGCTCAACATCGATATTCTGAGGGTTAAGTACTACGACTTTCCTGCCGAGCAACTTGTAGTCCTGTAACTGCACCTACAATGGCCGAAACCTAGCATTCAACTCTTTCACCTCATTTCAGCTTCCAAAACATCGAAAACTTTATCTTGCTTGACAGGAAAACCGTAGTATTTAACCCTCAGAACATCGTCGTTGAGCTTTACTCCAACATTGTACCCCAGCGTCGCTGAGGACTTCGTGGTTGGTGGTGAACTTGCCGAATCGCACGATCAAATCTTATATAATAAAGCAGAGGAACAAAGAACGAGGCAAAATGAACCGCAACAGATCAATATTAATCTGCTGCAGTTTATAGTCAACCTGCAATGGCTTAGTATTAAATTGCTGGGATTTATTGTCAACCTGCTGCGAGTTGTATATGATCGACGACGGTCTATTAATATTATAAGGTGTTTTTTTTAAACATATTGAGCAGTGGAAAATTAGTAGACGAGTTGACGCGACTCAAAATTAAAGCGTTTAACCGCAAACATGACAGTGATGTGAGCAACGACTTTTTTTCATAGTTAACAAGTTAATTTATTAACAAAAAAATTTAGTAGTTGACTTGTTAAGGGAAAATGACAAATCAACCATCGTGGTTTTAGGTCAATGACAAGTCAACCACTGTGGTTTAAGTCTTAACAAGTTAACCACTAACGTATGAGAAAATGACAAATTTAACATCGCAATAACGTTCTCCGTTAAAAATTTGTCTAGACGCCGCTGCGGTGTTGTGTGTTGCGAAGGAAAACACAAAGTTTTGTCTGGACGCTGTAGGGGTGTCGTGAGGACGCCCCTGCGGTGTCCTGGGACGCCCTTGCGGTGTCCTCACGACACCCCTGTGGTGTCCTAGGACGCCCCTGCGGTGTCCTCACGACACCCCTGCGGTCTCCTTCAAAATCAATGTTTTTATTAGATTTTCGACTTCGTCAATTTCAAACGACCATAACTTTCGCTACGAGTGTCGGAATTGGACGCAGAAGGTATCAAATCGAAGCTCTCTCAGAGATCTATGACCGAACATGGGATTTATCCCATGACTCCCTGTTTCGACCCCTAAATCCATCGTCTAAGCCCTCAAATCTGTAATTTAACATGTTTAACCCTAAACTATGTAAGACACCGCCGAGGCATTGTAGGACACTGTGGCGGCGTCCCGACTACGTTTTAACGGCGAACGTAACTGCGATGGTTGATTTGTCATTTACACGTACGTTAGTGGTTAACTTGTTAAAATCTATACCATAGTGGTTGACTTGTCATTAATTTGAAACCACGATGGTTGATTTGTCATTTTCCCACTTGTCAATTATTGTAATGCACTATGTTTTATTTGACATTTGCCTTTAAATAATCTTATTTTTCTAGAGTAGAAGACTAATGCATTGCTAAAAATGATAGTTTTGTTGATGAAAGAAAGGAGGGAGCAGAAAGCAACGGCTAGTTTTGGAGTTCAAAAGGAAAAAACAGGAGAGGTAGAAGGGAAACTACCAAAATAGGCTTTAGAATTAGGCCCAGGCCGACATGCATGCGGGTGGATCATATGATTGCTCTGCTCTTTTTTATTGGCGTCACTTTTGTTAGAGTTGTTAAGATTTAAGATAAGACCTCCCACCCCCAATATCTTGGCTACGTTACATAATGCCCACCTACCTTCATTATTTGTTCTTGGACTAATTATTCTAAATAGAGAGACATGGTGTGTTAAGATGAGATACTATTTGTCTGCACATATTATATTTAATATGAATTTGATGCGCATTTTTATTTCATTTGACCTGCAACGATGAAAACAATGTCACACAATTTAATGTCTTACACATTAATAGCAAAACAAGACCTTTATGTGTACAATTGAACTCTAACAACTGAGTTGTATGCCCTTGGGTCAAGTGGGTGGGCATGCATGAACGAGCCAAAATGTTGCTTCTATTTTTTTTGTCTTGATGCCGTTGGTCCGTCATGTATATTCGATACCAAAGTAGTAAGTTGCGGTACGAAACTTAAGCATACAGTTCAAGTAAAAATAATAAAATTTGAAAAATATGAGAGAAATCAAAGTTAAACTATAAAAGAAATCCAGTCTTACAAAATGAATAATTGCAATGGCTTCTCTCCATTATCAAGAAAACACGATAAAAGTTTGTTGAATCGATGGTAACGGCGGGTACTACAAGTTGTAGATTGCTCACTTGTGCCTTGATATCAACCTTCTTGAGCAAAACCAAAGAAGTCTCCTCTACTTGTGCCTATCAAATTTGATGGTTTACTTTGGACATAGCCTAATACTACTAGTATCAATGAACTGATGCTTTTGCTTTTCGACCGGGCTGGTTGACTGCATTCAAGAATGAGGTGATAATAGATATATGGAATACCCTTTATACGATCACGTTAAAGGTTGTATTGAAATGAGATTTCAATATGAAGTACTTTATCTATATTTATCAAATGGCAATTGAATTCATTCGTTGCCATTTCTTTTAGACAAATTCGAGAAGTTAAAAACAACACTTGTGCAATACCATTTCTTGGCTTGTACTACTGTTAGAGATCAAACGATAACCGGAAAAAAAATATGATGTGAAACATCAGATTTACGTGGAAAAACCCTTTTGGGAAAAAAATCACGGCCAGATAAATAAATCTACTATAAAGATCAAAATATAACCAAGAGTTTTGAAACTCTAGCCTACATCAATTTATAGAGAAAACAAAACCCTAAACGAAATCTACAATACAGGCCCACAGGCTCGGCTCAATAGAATTTGGGTCACACCAAAATCTAATAACTACATTTAGGTAGTTGGTTTTGAATCTGAACGTCTAAATTAAATCAACAAAAAATACAATTGGCATACGTCGATCGCACTTTGGTGATTTGATTTGAATCAACCGACGAGATAAAGACCAAGAAAAAGAGAAAATTTACTTCTACAATAATGTAAATGGCAGGCAAACATTAAGGATATGTGTAACATCCTTCAATGCTCCAAGTACAATATTGCGCTTTGAGTCAAAACTTATACAGTTTTGTTCTTGGGGTTATCCCAAAACACGTTATACTAGCTAGGGAGATGAATCTTACTTATAAGCCATATATTTTCTACTCTCATCAGCGTTGTAGGATTGTGCACCCCCACTGATATGGCCCAGACCCACACTTGGGTCATTCATTAACTTCACAGGGCAGGCTGCCACACTTTTCCCGCTTTGGGGACCCGACGTTCTCGTCGGCCACACTTCTGGTTAGGATTTCGCTATGATACCATTTGTAACGTCCCTCAGTGCTTCCAGTACAATATTGTTTACTTTGAGTTGAAGCCCACATGATTTTGTTCTCTGGGTCAGCCAAAAATACATTTTATTAAGTAAGAAAAAGAATCTTACTTATAAACCATACATTTTTTACTCTCCCAAACGATATGAAATTGTGTACCCCCACTAATATAGATTCGACCCACACCTGATCCATTCTTTGACTTCACATGGTGGACTGCCACAACTTGGGTTCTTAGAAAATTGAGAATAGAATTTCAACATGAATAAACCATAAATTTATGTTCTTCATCATTCTCACGAGTATTTATCGACAAGGTGTCCTCCGATTACGCATAAGATCGACAAATTTTAGTGATAATACGATATCTATTAACTAGTCCAACTGTCGACATTAAAGAAATGATTAAACTACTTTTAGAACTTAATCACGATGATTGTCTAAGTTAATTCTCTAACTAATTATGTCCGGATACTCTGATGTCATAGTCAGATTTTGCAATCTGAGAATGACAGGCTCTAGTGAAAAAAGTTAGGAAGTTCTTCACCTTTTTTAACTGATAGAAATCTTTCTTATTTAACATAATGTTGTTTAATATACTATAAGATTTAATGCCAAATTATTGTAACTATAATAATTACACTCGTCTTCTTTAATCATATATTATTGCCGGAGATCGAACAATAACCGGTAAAAGAAAATTGGATGTGAGACACCAGATTTACGAGGAAAAACTTTTTCGGGAAAAAACTACGGACATAGGAACAAATCTACTACGAAGATTGATATATAACTGTGAGTTTTGCGATTCTAACTTACACGAATTTATAGAGAAAATAAAACTTTAAATAAGATTTACAATACAGGTCCATCAGCTTGACTTAATAAAATTCGGGTCACAACGAAATCTAACCACTATAATAAAAACGACCCAAGAAAAATGATTTCAAAGCAACCAGTGTTCATGTTCATGTGACAAACATTGGAGCTGTCAGCAGGTCCACCTTGTTCGATGTCTTTTCCTTTCGTTTGAATTGGAATTTAGTGTAATTGAAAAAACAGGCCTTCTTTTTACGCTAACATCTTGTACCAGATGATTTTTGTTTCATAGGATTCTTCAATAAAGACAAGAGAGTTTCCTATTGAGTATACTTGATGTATTCTACCTCCATCTTCTTTCTGCTTTTTCAGATCATCTCCTAAAAGAAAACCCATTTTGACAGTTCAAAATTTCATCGTATAATATCTCGAGAGATATGGTTTCTTGTTTCAATGGAGCTGCAATGAGTATTTCTCTCCTTTCCTGTTCCAGCTACTCAAAATCTGCATGTGTTTCTCCAAAGATCACATTTTCAAAGCAGAATTCAGTCACCTGTCTGTACAAAATCATTCTCTCTACCCAGAAGCAGCTATTCATCGCAGTAACTTGGTGTAGGAACAACTCTTCCCAAGGCTTCAGTATGAATTTTGACAAATCCTTCAATCTCAGCACAAATTCTCTCTTGTTCAACAAGAAGAAAGGCAGCAAAGTGTATGAGTCTGATAATTCAAAGGTAGAAGTAATTTGGGATATCTCCAATGCTAAGTATGATAATGGCGCTGAGCCAGAAGATGGGTTCTATGTTTTTGTACTGGTTGATTCAGAAATAGCCTTGATTCTAGGAAAAGTAGATGAAGAAGCTTTACACAAGAGATTGAAAAGTGCTGACTTTCCGGCTAAAGTCTCTCTCATTTCCCGACGAGAAGAACATTCTTCCGGCCATACCCTTTATTCTACAAAGGCTCAGCTGTGCAATGCCGGGATTAAACACCGCATCTCAATCAGATTTACTGAAGAAAATGAAGGATTGAAGAATCCAGGCCTGTCGGTTTGCATAGATGAGAAAACTGTGGTTTGCGTTGAGAGATTGCAGTGGAATTTCAGAGGAAACCAGACCATTTTTGTTGATGGATTGCTTGTTGATCTGTTTTGGAATGTTCATGATTTCCTTTTTAGACCTGTTCATGGATATGCAGTGTTCATGTTCACGACAAGAAATGGAATGGATAGTAGGTTTAGATTATGGATGGAGGAGAAGGTGGTGAAGACTGAGGAAGAAAGTCTAGAATTCTCACTTTTGATCTTTTCTAGTAACATTTCATAAACTACTACTTCACATGCATTGTGCATTTAATTTTGTGAATAATAAATAGTTCTTGTTTGAAATCAAACACTAAACCAAAAAAAACGACAAACACAACACCAAAATTTACCATTTTCGGAAAAAACGCTAGTCAGACGATAAGTTTACCATATGAATAACAGCCTATAAACGCGAGTTTTGCGACTCAACTTTCTATGAATTTATAGAGAAAAACAAAATCTTAAAAAAGAATTCGAGTCGCATAACTCTAACAGTTTCTATTAACAAATGTAAACTACTAAATTTTCCTCGTCACGAAGACGTCCATTGAAGGTTCGATGCAACAATTTAGCATGTTTTTGTCCTCTTCGACCTTTTCCGTGTTGTGTTTTTTGGGATTATTCGCAAAAATATTTGTGAACTTTTTCATGAATATGTTGTGTAACCTTGACACATCGTAACACTCGAATCGGCTTTTCTTATCGTAAAAATTTAGTATTTTGGACTGACATAAAAATTGTATTCATTCTAAAATTACACAAACATAATAATTAGGGACACTGGGGTCCGAATACGACGTGGGATAATTTGTAATAATACAGAGAATTTAGCCGTGGCATCGATAGCAAAATGTTATAAATCTATGCATGAAGCCATTAATGGTGAAAAAGAGAGAGAGGATAAGCTGTTCTCTCATGGGCAGGCACATTATGGGTGTAGCTTTCTTTATCAAGTCTTAAACCAGTGTTTGGCCCACGGCAAACACTGGTGCGCATGGAGACACGAGGGATTAGAAGCATATCTTGCTCTAGATTTTGTTCAACCACAAAAGCTTTGCTTTTGGAATTGGAGGTGTTCAGCTCACTTATTCACCAAACAATCAAAATACCCAGACAAGCTTTTGGTCAATCTCTTATCCACCTGATGAACAAGACAAGAGCCTCTTATCTCTTGTGCTGCTAAGAACAATGAATAATCCAGATCTGAAATGAGATTTTACGGGCCGAATTCGAGCAATACTCGAATCGGCGGCGAAGAACGAACGCGAGAAATCGAAGGCGAAAACAAGTTGCAGATCGTAAAAATCACTTGAAATTTGAAGGATTCAAAAGCAGACATATATAGATCAAGAAAACAGAGTAATCACTCTCCATGATCTAATAGGAACCCACACCATAGAAGTTCAAATTCAAAGCAACGAATATTTTCAAATGCAATAGTTGTTCTTAAATTGAAAAGTCTTCTGGTTCAAGCAGATACTGGCGGCTTGGTGAGACAAGCTGGGAAATCAAACAGCACAATCTTCTCAATTGCAGCGGAAAAAGTTACAGAGAATTCTAAGTGATTCGGGTGAGTATGAAACGCAGTAAAGTCCTCCTTATTCTTGAAAGTCATCAAGAAGACATGGGTGAATCCATCTCTGAGTTGTTCTGGACCTTCCATCTCCTCTCCCCTTGTCAAAGAAGGAAGAAAATTTAGTAGAATTGCATTGAATTCCTCTCCCAGGTTCCAAAATCTGAATCATTTGATTCTTAATTCATGTTTTGCAAAGAGAAAGAAAGAAAAACCTACCATTCAAAGGATTTAACAGCATCAATCTCCATCACTAACTTCTCCATTCCTGCCAGAATCTCTTCCACCACAACACCTTCCTTGAACTTAACAATCGCCAAATGCTTGAACTCTCCCATGGCCGCTTCACTCACCCCTGCAAACTCAAAACCTAAGTGCCTGCTATATATACAGAAACTCTTAAGAAATCAATTGTAATGATGTCAACTTCCACAGTTTTTCTCTCTGGTAAACCACTTTCCTGATTGTGTTCGAAGAATTATTCGGCAGAAAAAAAAGGGTTGGCCTTTGCTTTCTTAGACAGCACATAGAAGTCGATATCTGGAAAGATACAAAATTGGTGAGAATATTGACCCACAAAAGTCACAGTACAAACTGTCTGGTGCAAACACATGAATGTGGTCCTCCATCCCAATGTGTTGTTTTATAGGCCCGTCGGGTAGGCATGATTTTTGAGGAAGCAATCATAACATGGCAGAATTTTTCTTTTCCCTCCATCTTGCTTCAGTGCTCTAATTGACTTTGTAATTTACCAACTTATTTCATGAGCAAGAAGTAAATTTCGACGTAAATTTCAGACCGAATTAAGATAACATTTCATATGATATAGCAAAAATCACGGTCGATCAAACAGTGGAAGACGAAAGATTTTAGAAACATGCAGTCTACATATGTTCTTCTTATGCTAACATCTAGTTCATATGAAAATTTGCAGGCCAACTACAGGGATGATGACTTACGTCTACAATAAGAGGCACCAATTGTTAAAGGAGCTAGAAAAATACAAAGGACATGACAACCCTAATGCGAAGAAATCTGACCCTTGTAGCAACACTCAGATTAATTATTGTTAGGTATTACCAAATTTAGTTCAGTGTTTGATGCGCCAACGGTACGGTTTGGAAACGTTTCAGAGGAGTTTCGCAGATTTTTTGAGAAAACTTTAACAGCAACGAAAACAACTCTAATTGATGAATTTCAACGTGATTTTTTGACCAAATATCAAGGGAGGGGTGATAAAGAAACCTTCAAAATTTCACGGGAAAATTCCAAACAACCGAGATATGGCTGAAATAGTGCAGGTAGATAAGAAATTGCGAAAAATCACAACTTTCTATTCCAAGGCAATCTCTAACCAAGAAAACTTTCTAACTTGATAATTTGGAAGATTCCACGACTACACAATAAGTCTAATCAACGTTCCAACGTGAAGAAACAACGAAATAATAGAATAAAATGGAAGAAGCAGAAAATTGTGAAAAATACGGAAACCCACTCTTAATTCTAACCCGAGAAATTTAGACAGAGTTTACATTAAACCGTCACACTCAAAGTTCACCACTTTTGAATGATAAGGTAACGATTCTCAAGAGTCAAACTCCAATAATCTAGTAGAGAGAAATCTATATTTTCTATTCAATGATAAAAAAAAGTCAAAATTCTAAATAAACAATTAAAATAAAATAACTGACTAGAGTGGAACCGTGGCCGCACCAAAGTTAAAGGTTTCTACTCAGTTCCTCCAGCT
The DNA here is from genome assembly GCA_022433065.1 of Begonia loranthoides. NCBI lineage: Eukaryota > Viridiplantae > Streptophyta > Magnoliopsida > Cucurbitales > Begoniaceae > Begonia > Begonia loranthoides. Next base: position 1,912,917 of record CM039481.1, read on the forward strand.
TTTTCATCCTCAATCTCTCACTTTCACTGACCAGCTGAGTCCACCACCATGGACACAAGACAAATTAATGATCTGGTTAGCAATCAAATAGAATTCCCAGAAAGAAAGTAAGAAGATGGAACTGTTCTTTTAAGCCAAAAAAGAGAAAATTCACCTCCTTTAATTTTTTTGCTAGCTGAGTTTCCTCTTTGATCTTGGCATTGAAAGCCTTAACAGCTTCTCTGTACTCCTTCTCCTGTTTCCACGTAGCAGTGTAAAATTAGTACATTCCAAAGGATAATTCTCAAAATCTTCCCCAGACTATTTCTAGATTTGTTGTTGATAATCAAAATAATCTGGAGGTTTCTGAACTTCACCTTTTTTTGGCAATTCAGACCCAATGGTATCAACTCTTTGCCGACGATGTCTATTCTCTTTCGAACAGTCGTCACTTCCTCCTCCATCGGATCTGTGATACCTTCAAACTCCTGACAGATTTACAGTTTTTCCAACAGAAAAAAAATTTCAATGTTCTTAACAGCCAAACGGTTGGAAGAAACTGAATTCGGCCACTGAAAACGATCCAAATGTCATAATAATCTACTCACTTCTTTGATTTCATCGAGACGCTTGATTTCCTCTTGCACTCGTTTAAGATGAGCTTGAAACTTGTCTCTAATCTCCTTTTTCTTCCTCTCGATTTCTTCTTCCATAGAACCAAACGCAGAGGGAACCGATCTCGACAATTCATCTTCCCCCACTGGTCTACCCCCGCCATTGAAGCTAGCGGCCGAGTACCTCAAACTCTGCTTCTGTTCGTGCGTTGCCGTTGCTGAAAGATGTAAAAATTGAAGCTTTTTCGTCAGCTCCAATTCTTCTCCTCTAGCTGGAAATAATAGCTCCCCTCCCTTTCTCTGCTCTGTTAGAGGTGGGTGACTTTGAATCTCCATACCAACTCAACCCTTTGCTTTCTGAAGTAATTAACAACTAATGACTAATTAACCGTATTTTAATTGTGATGCCGATTCCATAAGAATATAGTTAGTTACATTCAAATCTTGATGGGCCTAATCTTGGATAAGATATCTTCTGTTATTTCTGTTTGTTGGCAACTACAACTAATTACTATATTTCTTTTATGGGTAAATGACAAATCAATCACCGTAGTTTGTGATCAATAACAAGTCAACCACTAGGGTATTTTTTTAACAAATTAACCACTGACGTATGGAAAAATAGCATAGCAAACATCGCAGTTACATTTTTTGTTCTCCGTTAACAAGTTAAAAACGCGGTGTGTGGTCAAGACACCGCGTAAAACGCAGTGTCACCGCGTTTTTACGCGAGGCACCGCGTTTTTATGCGAGGCACCCCATATTTACGCGGTGTCCAGGCAAACACGCGTCCAGGCAAAAAGGCCTGGACACCGTGGCATCTCTGGAGCTCTCTATTTGTCATGCATGGCGTTCTCGATCAATTGTGTTTTATGGTTACTTCGAATTCGTTATGTATATGTTTTACGAATGCAATGTTTTTATTGGTTTTTTAACATCTGCACCTTCAAACTAGCATAACTTTTGCTACGGATGTCGGAATTGGGCGCAGAAGGTATCAAATTGAAGCTCTCTCAGAGCTCTATAATTGTCATAGGATAGATCCTATTACTGCCTTTCTCAGCCCCAAAATCAATCGTTTAAGCCCTCAAATTTGCGATCAAACATTTGCTTAGTCTGGAAAAATGTTTGATCGCAAATTTGAGGGCTTAAACGATTGATTTTGGGGCTGAGAAAGGCGGTCATAGGATTTGACCTATGAAGATTATAGAGCTCTGAGAGAGCTTCGATTTGATACCTTCTGCGCCCAATTCCGACATCCGTAGCAAAAGTTATGCTAGTTTGAAGGTGCAGAGGTCAAAAAACCAATAAAAACATTGCATTCGTAAAACATATACATAACGAATTCGAAGTAACTATGAAACACAATTGATCAAGAATGCCATGCATGACAAATAGAGAGCTCCAGAGATGCCACGGTGTCCAGGCATTTTTGCCTGGACGCGTGTTTGCCTAGACACCGCGTAAAAACGCGGTGCCTCGCGTAAAAACAGGGTGACACCACGTAAAAACGGGGTGCCTCGGATAAAAACGCGGTGCCTCGCGTAAAAATGCGGTGTCTGGCGAGGCACCGCGTTTTACGCGGTGTCTTGACCACACACAGCGTTTTTAACTTGTTAACGGAGAACAAAAAACGTAACTGCGATGTTTGCTTTGTTATTTTCCCATACGTCAGTGGTTAATTTGTTAAAAAAATACCCTAGTGGTTAACTTGTCATTGATCACAAACCACGATGGTTGATTTGTCATTTACCCTTCTTTTATTAATTTAAAATTTACTTATTAATCAATTTCGATTAATAACTTTATTATTATTGAATTTCGAATTTTAACAATAAAGCATGAGTAAAAAAACAAGAAGGAAAATTAACAAATTAACCCCTATATTATAGATTCAATAACAAATCAACTATTAAATAATTTTTGTTAATAACTTCAACACTGAACTATGAAAAATGGACGTAATAAACATTGCGGTTACGTTTTGCAACGGAGGAAAGATTACTTTCTGCATCGAAAATATTACTTTCTTATATGAAAAATGAGGTATTAGTGACAAGCATTGGACGATGACAACGAACTAGGAAGAAGAAACAAAAAATAGTGATGAGAACTGAATGGTGAAATCAAGAGGAGAAATTTGTTCTCAACGACGAGAAGATGTTTAGAAAACAAAAAAAAGGGTAATTATTTTTATGACGAAAAGACCATGTTGAAGCTTCCTATAATCATCTTTGCGGTAATATTATTTCAATTTTTGCGATTTTAGCATAAAACTAAAATAGAATTAGAATTTACAAAAAGTAATGTTTTGATATCGTTTTCGTTGTAATGTTTCTTTTATTTAACAGGTAATATTCATATTTGCATCGTTCATTTATCATAATTAAGTGTTTAACTTGTTAGCAAAAATTATTCGGTGGTTGACTTGTTATTGATCTCATAATATAATGGTTATTTTGTAATTTCTCTTGAAATTATCATTAAAGTTAATTTATCTCTATAAACTTCTATTGTCAAATGTTTAACATTTCAAATTAAAAGATATCATACAAATTTAAAATATAATTTAAAAGATATAATTTAACGTTTTAACAAATAATGATGTTACGAATTTAAAAGAATTTGTAATTCTTATGATCATTTGAAAATACTTTTAAAGTTATTCAAATAAATCACATTTCAACTTAAATTATAATTGACATGATCATTTGAAATAGTTCAAAATCTATCTATGATTATTTAAATAAATCATCAATATCTCAATACTAATAATATAGACTCAATAAATTAATTAATTTAAGAAAAAAAATAAAAATAATTTTTCACATAAAAATGACAAATTTAAATAAAATTCAAGTTTAAATGGAAGGTAAGATTTGAAATATTGTTAAAAGTATGAGAAAATTCAAATGATCATAAGAATACAAATTCTTTTAAATTCGTAACGTCATTTTTTGTTAAAAAGTTAAATTACATGCTTAGATGAAGAAGATGAAGATAAAAATAAAAAAATACATTAAGTGTAGACTGAGGGATTGTACTTATAAAGATGAATTCAGGTAAAGTGTAGAACTTGATGTGATAATCTGTTAAGATTCTATTCCATTATTTACTGACTGGTTCAAATTTGTTGTTCTATCCAACAGGATCGCTTGATTTGCTCACGTAAGAATATAATCTTAACAAATTATTTGCTGACTCGGTTAAAGAAATTTGTTAGTTCCATTTAAACTTGAATTTTATTTAAATACGTCATTTCTATGTGAAAATTTATTTTTATTTTTTGTTTAAATTAATTAGTTTATTGAGTCTATATTATTAGGATTGGGATAATGGTAATTTATTTCAATAATCATAGATAGATTTTGAACTATTTCGAATGATCATATCAAGTATAGATTTTTTTTTAAATTAGTAACTTCAGTTGAAATGTGATTTGTTTGAATGAGTTAAAAAATATTTTCAAATGATCACATGAGTTTACAAAATCTCTGATTGTTTGTTGGTATGAAAATTCAATTGTAACAAATCTAGGGAAAGTGTAGAACTTGATTTGATAATCTGTTAAGATTTTATTGCGGACTCATCTGTTCAAATATGTTGTTTTATCCAACAAGATCGCTTGATCTGCTCGCAGAATAATATAATCTTAACAGATTATTTGTTGACTTGTCAGTTAAATAAATTTGTTATTTCATTTAAACTTGAATTTTATTTAAATTCGTCATTTTTATGTGAAAATTTATTTATTTTTTTAAATTAATTAGTTTATTGAGTCTATATTATTAGGATTGGAATATTGGTGATTTATTTAAATAATCATAGTTGAAATGTAATTTTGTAAACTCATATGACTATTTGAAAATACTTTTAAACTCATTCAAACAAATCACATTTCAACTGAAGTTACTAATAAAAAAAAATCTGAAATTGATATGATCGTTCGAAATAGTTCAAAATCTATTTATGATTATTTATATAAATCACCAATATCCCAATCCTATTCATAGATTTGTTCGTTTGTAAAGTCAATTGTATCAAATCTATGCCACAATCAAAGAGATTTTGTGTGATCATTTGAAAATATTTTTAAACTCATTCAAACAAATTACATTTCAATTGAACTGATTTAAAAAAAATCTGTAATTGATATGATCATTCGAAATAGTTCAAAATTTAACTATGATTATTTAAATAAATCACCAATATCCCAATCCAAATAATATAGACTCAATAAACTAATTAATTTAAGCAAAAAAAATAAAAATAATTTTTCACATAAAAATGACGAATTTAAATAAAATTCAAGTTTAAATGGAATGTAAGATTTGAAATATTGTTAAAAGAATGAGAAAATCCAAACACACAGTACACAACTCTATTAGCCTTGGTAACAAATTTAGTCCGAGTAATGTTACATTTACTCTCTATTTATACTTTCTGACGTGACAAATATTGATTTGTGCAATTAACGTAATTAATTGTAAATAATTAAAATAAGTCATCAATTACACCGATCAATATTTATCATGTCAATAAATAAGAATACAAAGTAAACATTACTAAATTGAATTAAATTTAATAATGTTATGTTTACTCTGTATTCTTTTCCTCTGGATCGAAATAATAGCTCCCCACCCTTTCTGTGCTCTATTAGAGGTGGGTAACTTTGAATCTTCATACCAACTCAACCGCTTTGCTTTCTAAAGTAATTTACAACTAATGACTAATTAACAGTATTTTAATTGTGATACCGATTCCATAAGAATATAGTTAGTTACATTCAAATATTGATGGGCCTAATTTTGGGTAAGAGATCTTTTCTCTTATTTGTGTTTGTTGGCAACTACAATTACTATATTTCTTTTATTAATTTAAAATTCACTTATTAATTAATTTCGATTAATAATTTTATTATTATTGAGTTCCGAATTTTAACAACAAAGCATTAATAAAAAAAATGAAAATTAACAAATTAACCGCTATATTATAAATTCAATAAAAAATTAACTATTTCATTAGCAATTTCAATACTGAACTATGAAAAATGGAAGTAACAAACATCGCGGTTACGTTCTGCAGTGGAGGAAAGATTACTTTCTGCAGTGAAAATATTACTTTCTTCTACGAAAAGTGAGACATTGGTGATGAGCATTGGACGACGACAACGAACTAGAAAGAAGAAAGATAAGATAATTATGAGAACTGAATAGTGAAATCGAGAGGAAATATTTGTTTTCGCCGATGAGAAGATGTTCAGAAAACTAAAAACGTGGTAATTATTTTTTACTATGAGAAGACCATGTCAAAGCTTCCCATAATCATTTTTACGGTATTATTACTTTAATTTTTTTGTGATTTTATAATAAAATTGAAGTAGAATTTGAATTTACAAAAAAGTAATGTTTTGACATCGTCTTCGCAGTATGTTTCTTTCAACAAGTAATAGTAATATTTGCGTCATTCATTGTTCATAATTAAATGTTTAACTTGTTAGCAAAAGTTATTTGGTGGTTGACTTGTTATTGATTTCATGGTATAGTGGTTATTTTGCTAATTTCTCTTGAAATTATCATTTAAGTTAATTTATCTCTATAAACTTCGATTATCAAATGTTTAACATTTCAAATTAAAAGATATCATACGAATTTAAAATATAATTTAACGTTTTAACAAAAAATAACGTTAAGAATTTAAAAGAATTTTAATTCTTATGATCATTTGAAATGGTTTAAAATCTATGCGACAATAAAAAAGATTTTGTAAACTCATGTGATTATTTGAAAATACTTTTAAACTTATTCAAATAATCACATTTCAACTGAAAGTACTAATTTAAAACACAATCTGTAATTGACATGATCTTTTGAAATAGTTCAAAATCTATTTATGATTTTATAAATAAATCATCAATATCTCAATCCGAATAATATAGACTCAATAAACTAATTAATTTAAGAAAAACAATAAAAATAATTTTTCACATAAAAATGACGAATTTAAATAAAATTCCAGTTTAAATGGAAGGTAAGATTTGAAATATTGTTAAAAGAATGTGAAAATTCAAACACACAATACAACATTATTCAATTTAATTCAATTTACTCTCTATTCTTATTTATTGATATGATAAATATTGATCGGTGAAATTAATTACTTATTTTAATTGTTTACAATATATTACGTTAATTGCACTGATCAATATTTGTCAAGTCAAAAAATATGAATAGATAGTAAATATAATATTACTCGGACTAAATTTGTTACCAAGGCTAGTAAGTGGTCTATTGTGCGTTTGAATTTTCTCATACTTTTAACAATTTTCTCATATTTTAAGGAAAAAAATAAAAATAAATTTTCAACTATAAATAACTAATTTAAATAAAACTCAAGTTTAAATGGAGGGTAAGTTTTGAAATATTGTTAAAAGTATGAAAAAATTCAAACACACAGTACATGACTCTATTAGCCTTGGTAACAAATTTAGTCCGACTAATGTTACATTTACTCTCTATTCATACTTTCTGACATGAAAAATATTGATTTGTGCAATTAACGTAATAAATTATAAATAATTAAAATAAGTCATTAATTATACCAATCAATATTTGTCATGTCAATAAATAAGAATAAAGAGTAAACATAACATTATTAAATTTAATCCAATGTAGTTATGTTCACTATGTATTCTTATTTATTGACATAACAAATATTGATCGGTGCAATTAATGACTTATTTGAATTAGTTACATTTTATTAAGTAAATTGCACTGATAAATAATTGTCACATCAGAAAGTATGAATAGAGAGTAAATATAACATTACTTGGACTAAATCTACTATTCGTTTGAATTTTCTCATACTTTAAATGATTTCAAATCTTACTTTCCATTTAAACTGAAATTTTATTTAAATTCGTTATTTTTATGTGAAAATTTATTTTTATTTTTGTGCTTAAATTAAATAGTTTATTGAGTCTATATTATTAGGATTGACATATTTGCGATTTATTTAAATAATCATAGATAGATTTTGAACTATTTCGAATGAGCATATTAATTACAGATTTTTTTTTAATTATTAACTTCAGTTGAAATGTGATTTGTTTGAATGAGTATAAAAATATTTTCAAATGATCACATGAGTTTACAAAATCACATTTCAACTATGATTATTTAAATAAATCATCAATATCCCAATCCTAACAATATAGACTAAATACACTAAGTAATTTAAGAAAATAAAATAAAAATAAATTTTCATAAAAATGACAAATTTAAATAAAATTCAAGTTTAAATGGAACAATAAATTTATTTAACCAATGAGTCAGCAAATAATCTATCAAGATTATATTATTCTGCGAGTAGATCAAGTGATCTTGTTGGGTAGAACAACAAATTTGAACCAATGAGTCAGCAAATAATCAAATAGAATCTTAGCAGATTATCAAATCAAGTACACTTTACATAGATTTGTTACAATTGAATTTTCAAACCAACAAATCTATGTGACAATCAAAGAGATTTTGTAAACTCATGTGATCATTTGAAAATATTTTTAAACTCATTCAAACAAATCACATTTCAACTAAAATTACTAATTTTAAAAAAATTTGAAATTGATATGATCATTCGAAATAGTTCAAAATCTATCTATGATTATTTATATAAATCACCAATATACCAACCCTATTAATAGATTTGTCAGTTTGTAAATTTAATTGTATCAAATCTATGCTACAATCAAAGAGATTTTATAAACTTTTGAAAATACTTTTAAACTCATTCAAACAAATCACATTTCAATAGAAATTACTAATTTAAAAAAAAAAATCTGTAATTGATATGATCATTTGAAATAGTTCAAAATTTATCTATGATTATTTAAATAAACCATCAATACCCCAATCCTAATAATATAGACTCAATAAACTAATTAATTTAAGCAAAAAATAAATAAAAATAATTTTTCACATAAAAATAACGAATTTAAATAAAATTCAAGTTTAAATGGAATGTAAGATTTGAAATATTATTAAAAGTATGAAAAAATTCAAACATACAGTACATGACTCTATTAGCCTTGGTAACAAATTTAGTCCGAGTAATATTGTATTTACTCTCTATTCATACTTTCTGACGTGACAAATATTGATCTGCGCAATTAACGTAATAAATTATAAATAATTAAAATAAGTCATTAATTGCTAAGATCAATTACATTATTAAATTTAATCCAATTTAGTTATGTTTACTCTGTATTCTTATTTATTAACATGACAAATATTAATTGGTGCAATTAATGATTTATTTTAATTAGTTACAATTTATTACGTTAATTGCACCGATCAATATTTGTCACGTCAAAAAATATGAATAGAGAGTAAATGTAACATTGTTCGGACTAAATGTGTTACCAAGGCTAATATAGTTGTCTACTGTACGTTTGAATTTTCTCATACTTTAAACGATATTTCAAATCTTACTTTTCATTTAAACTTGAATTTTATTTAAATTCATCAATTTTATGTGAAAATTTATTTTTATTTTTTTGCTTAAATTAATTAGTTTATTGAGTCTATATTATTAGGATTGAGACGTTGGTGATTTATTTAAATAATCATAAATAGATTTTGAACTATTTCGAATGATCATATTAATTAAAGATTTTTTTTAAAATTAATATTGAAATGTGATTTGTTTGAATGAGTTTAAAAATATTTTCAAATGATCACATGATTTTACAAAATCTCTTTGATTGTCGCATAGATTTGTCAGTTTGAAAATTCAATTGTAACAAATCTATGTAACGTGTCTTGATTTGATAATCTGTTAAGATTCTATTCTATTATTTGCTGACTCATTGGTTCAAAATCACATTTCAACTAGATTATTTAAATAAATCACTAATATCCTAATCCTAATAATATAGACTAAATAAACTAAGTAATTTAAGAAAAAAAATAAAAATAAATTTTCACATAAAAATGACGAATTTAAGTAAAATTCAAGTTTAAATGGAATAACAAATTTATATAACTAACAAGTAAGCAAATAATCTGTTAAGATTATATTATTTTGCGAGCAGATCGATCTTGTTGAATAGAACAACAAATTTGAACCAATTAGTAAGCAAATAATCGAATAAAATCTTAACAGATTATCAAATCAAGTACACTTTACATATATTTGTTACAATTGAATTTTCAAACCGACAAATCTATGCGACAATCAAAGAGATTTTGTAAACTCGTGTTATCATTTGAAAATACTTTTAAACTCATTCAAATAAATTACATTTCAACTGAAATTACTAATTTAAAATAAAATATGTAATTGATATGATCATTCGAAATAGTTTAAAATCTATCTATGATTATTTAAATAAATCATTAATATCCCAATCTTTATAATATAGACTCAATAAACTAATTAATTTAAGCAAAAAAATAAAAATAATTTTTTACATAAAAATGACGAATTTAAATAAAATTCAAGTTTAAATAAAAGGTAAGATTTGAAATATTGTTAAAAGTTTGAGAAAATTCAAACGCACAGTAGACAACTCTATTAGCCTTGTAACACATTTAGTCCGAATACTTTTATATTTACTTTTTATTCATATTTTCTGACGTGACAAATATTGATTAGTGTAATTAACGTAATAAATTGTAATTAATTAAAATAAATCATTAATTGCACCGATCAATATTTGTCATGTCAATAAATAAGAATACAAAGTAAACATAACTAAATTTGATTAAATTTAATAACCTTATGTTTATTCTCTATTCTTATTTATTGACATGACAAATATTGATCAGTGCAATTAATGACTTATTTTAATTATTTACAATTTATTACGTTAATTGCACAGAGCAATATTTGTCACGTCAGAAAGTATGAAAGAGAGTAAATGTAATATTACTTGGACTAAATTTGTTACCAAGGCTAATAGAGTTGTGTACTGTGTGTTTAAATTTTCTCATACTTTTAATAATATTTCAAATCTTACATTCCATTTAAACTTGAATTTTATTTAAATTCGTCATTTTTATGTGAAAATTTATTTTTACTTTTTTGCTTAAATTAATTAGTTTATTGAGTCTATATTATTAGGATTGGGATATTGGTGATTTATTTAAATAATCATAGATGAATTTTAAATTATTTCGAATGATCATATCAATTACATATTTTGTTTTAAAATTAGTAATTTTAGTTGAAATGTGATTTGTTTGAATGAGTTTAAAAGTGTTTTCAAATGATCACATGAGTTTACAAAATCTCTTTATGGCATAGATTTGATACAATTGACTTTTCAAACCGAAAAATCTATTAATAGGATTGGGATATTGGTGATTTATATAAATAATCATAGATTGATTTTGAACTATTTCAAATGATCATATCAATTTCAGATTTTTTTTTTTAAATTAGTAACTTCAGTTGAAATGTGATTTGTTTGAATGAGTTTAAAAGTATTTTAAAATGATCATATGAGTTTACAAAATCACATTTCAACTATGATTATTTAAATAAATCACCAATATCTCAACCCTAATAACATAGATTCAATAAACTAATTAATTTTTTTAAAAAAATTCACATAAAAATGATGAATTTAAATAAAATTCAAGTTTAAATGGAACAACAAATTTATTTAACTAACGAGTCAGCAAATAATCTGTTAAGATTATATTATTATGTCAGATCGAGCGATCTTGTTAGATAGAACAACAAATTTGAACAGATGAGTCAGCAAATAATTGAATAGAATCTTAACAGATTATCAAATCAAGTTCTACATTGTTACAACTGAATTTTCAAACCGACAAACAATCATAGAGATTTTGTTAACTCATGTAATTATTTGAAAATATTTTAAAACTCATTCAAACAAATTACATTTCAACTGAAGTTACTAATTTAAAAAATATATATAATTGATATGATCATTCGAAATAGTTCAAAATTTATCCATGATTATTGAAATAAATCACCATTATCCCAATCCTAATAATAGTATAATATAGACTCAATAAACTAATTAATTTAAGCAAAAAAATAAATAAATAATTCACGTAGAATTGAAAATTTTAAATAAAATTCAAGTTTAAATGAAACAACAAATTTATTTAACCGAATAATCTGTTAAGATTATATTCTTTTGTGAGCAAATCAAGCGATAATTGTTGGATAGAATAACAAATTTGAACCGATGAGTCAGCAAATAATCCAATAGAATCTTAACAGATTATCATATCAAGTTCTACACTCTACATAAATTCATCTTTATAAGTACAACCCTCGGCTTACACTTTCTATATTTTCTTCTTCTTCTTCTTCTTCTCTCCACCACTTTGTCTGTTCGTCGCATGAGATATAATTGATATGGCTGGTGGAGGTATTGATAAGGGTAATGGGCGAGCCTATCCAGGCAAGCTCAATTTCAGAGTTTTCATGACATGTGTCGTAGCCGCAACTGGAGGTCTGATTTTTGGTTACGATCTTGGTATCTCAGGTAACGATTTCATGCATCTTGTTCATTGATCTTGGACTGACGTATGATTGTTCTTCTATTATTAAATTAGGTTTTGCTGATTCTGTTTATGATTGGGTGTTGCAGGTGGAGTGACGTCAATGGATTCTTTTCTTAAGGAATTCTTCCCGGCAGTTTATGAGAAGGAGAGTTCCATTCGTCCTTCTGACAATCAGTACTGCAAATACAACAACCAAACCCTAACTCTTTTTACTTCGTCTCTTTATTTGGCTGCGCTAGTGTCCTCCATCGTGTCGTCTTATGTGACTCGTGCTTGTGGAAGACGATTCTCCATGCTTATGGGAGGAATTCTCTTCTGTGTTGGAGCTATTTTCAATGCCTTCGCTCAAGCAGTTTGGATGCTTATCGTCGGCCGGATGTTTCTCGGTTTTGGCATTGGCTGCGCCAATCAAGTATGCAATTTTTTTCTAATTCTTGGTTGATTTTTTCAAATTATTATCATCGTTGGTTTCTGAAATAAATCGTGGGGTTTTTTTTTATGTAGTCTGTGCCGATCTATGTCTCCGAGGTGGCACCTCACAAAGTTCGAGGAGCAATGAACATGATGTTTCAACTGTCGATTACGATTGGGATTCTCATTGCTAATCTGCTCAACTATGTATTCGCTAAGATTGAGGGTGGTTGGGGATGGAGATTGAGTTTAGGAGGAGCAGTGGTTCCAGCCGTAATAATCATTATCGGCTCTCTCTTCCTCCCTGATACTCCCAACTCCATGATCGAACGTGGTAAATATGATGAGGCAAAAGCTCAACTCCTTAAGATCCGAGGAGTTCCCAATGTTGATATGGAGTTTGAGGATCTTGTCGCAGCAAGTGAAGCTTCAAAGCTGGTGAAACATCCATGGAGGACATTGCTATCCCGGAAATACAGGCCTCAGCTGGTATTCGCCGTCGGCATTCCTTTCTTTCAGCAGTTTACCGGCATGAACGTCATTACCTTTTACGCGCCTGTGCTGTTCAGAACCATTGGATTTGGAGCCAACGCTTCTCTCATGTCGTCTGTCATCACTGGCGCTGTCAATGCTCTAGCTACCTTCGTCTCAATCTTTTCTGTTGATTATGTTGGAAGAAGGTTCCTTTTCATGGAGGGTGGTGCTCAGATGTTCCTCTCTCAGGTATGATTGATACGTTCAACTTCTTTTCAACAATTATTTATTCATTTATTTTTTGTTTGTCCTAGGTTGTCATCACCATCGGCATCGCTTACAAATTCGGCATTAATGGAAATCCGGGCTTGTTGCCGGCATGGTACGCCTATGGAATCGTGGGTTTCATTTGCGTTTACGTGGCTGCATTTGCATGGTCGTGGGGGCCACTCGGATGGTTAGTTCCTAGCGAGATTTTCCCGTTGGAAGTCCGATCGGCGGCTCAGAGCATCAACGTTTCCGTCAACATGGTCTGCACCTTCTGCATAGCTCAAATATTCACATCCATGCTGTGCCATATGAGGTTCGGGCTGTTCATCTTCTTCGCCGTCTTCGTGTTGATCATGAGTTATTTCATCTACAAATTGTTGCCGGAGACAAAGGGAGTTCCGATTGAAGAAATGGCTATCGTTTGGCAAAAACACCCTTACTGGAGCAAATTTGTTGACAAGGAAAACGTACCCGCCGGAGAAATTCAGAACAAGGTATAAAGATTTCCCTTTTGAGGTCCCGATTAGACAGCAACTTCAAACTTTTTTTTTTCTAGTTTATGTTATTTTATTTTATTTCGAAGAACAGTTGAGCTTGAGACTTTATTTTAATGGCTTTTTGATTAAGTTTGCTTAACGCATTATATATTCCCGACCCTGCATAAACGAACAAAAAGTGTTAAATTCAATGTCGATAATCGACTACAATGAAGAACACCGCAGAGAAGCGGCCTCCGATAAGAAAGATCGAAGAAGGCTCCGGAGCAGCTGGAATGGCGACGGAGGTAATCTCGACGAATGGATCCTTCGAATACGTGTTTATGGATGCTACTTCTGCTTCTCAATAAGCTTCTCGCGTGGCCTAAGGCCGGTTCAGATATAATCACATCTAGGGATGTTAAAAAACCGAACCAAATAACCTAACTCAACCAATCGGTTTTGGTCCGGTTTGAATAAGTTCATAAGCTTAGAGATGTTAAATGCATTGTGCGAGCTTGTGAAAGCCTGGCTCACCGAGCCCGACGAACCTAACGAACTTGGGGAGCCTAACGAACTGAGCTTAACGAGTCGAGCTTATCGAGCTGATCCCAAAAAATTTTCAACAAGAGTTGACTTGCGAACCACGAGACTAACGAGTAGAGCCGAGCTGACCCAACGAGCCTAACAAGCTGAGCTTAAAAAGCCAAACGTATATAAATAAAATTATTTTATATAAAAATGTTATATATATTTTTTAATTTTAGTTTTTAAAACTATAATAAATATTTATTATTGTAATATTATATTATAGAATTATACGATAATTAGTCATATAAATAATAAAATTATTTAATTAATATAAAAATGACATGTAATAAATAATAAGTGTTAGGAATATTTATATTTTGATGATGATTAATATTAATGAATTTAATAAGTTATTTATTTGCTGAATTTATATTACGCAAACATTATCGATTATATTAGAAATATTCTTAATGATGTTATTATTATTATCTAATGAGTTTGTCTAAGTCAATGTAGTGAATAGATATCATTGTTTAACGACCTCATTTGACCGTTGAAAACTAGCCGTTAGACGCTGTTTCGATTGCTGGGCTAGATCTGGCCTCGACCGCGTCACTTCTGAAACTCTTTCGGAAATCACTACTTTGCTTTTTCGGTCGCACTTCTCGTCCAAACACTGCGACTGCCATTCGACCTCAAAATCGGCAAATCTTACAGATTCAAAACTGCCTCGCCCGCCCTTCGTCCGCACAATCCCCAAATCTTATAGATTCAAAACTCCCTTGACCGGACCGCGACTGCATTTCGACTGAAAACCCACGGAATGTTGTGCTTGAGAGATTTGGATGCATTCCTCGCATACTCGTTTCGTCCAAAAACTTGAACATTAATTCACTGGAATATTTTGGTCGACTTCCTTCGATCGCGTCTCAACCGCGTAGTGATCGAAATACTAAAACCTAGTTTGGTTGCTTCCCTCACGTCCGCAAGTCGACCTCAACAATCCAATTTTATTTTTCTTTGATTTCTAAGTCCCACAGTGATATGCAAACACTACATGAATTTAGATAAAACATGCTAGTACATTAATAATACATTCATTAAGGGTATTTCCAATATAATCGATAATGTTAGCAGAATTTAAATTCAGCAAACAAACAACTTATAAACTCAATTAATATTGAACATCATTAAAATATAATTACGCCTAACACACTTAGGCTAACACACAATACTTCACAAATTCGAGACACTTAAGCTAATTACGCCTAAAATCTCTTAGGTTATTTACAAAAATCTCTTAAGTAATTACAAAGACATTGTTTGAGACAAATATAAAAAAAAATATATAATCCATTATCAATTTAACACTATATCACTACAAATTAGATATATTCCAACTAGGTTGACACCCATCTAATTGTCAATCTTGTGCAAAATGTCAAATAAAATTACAAGTAAAAAAAATACTTCAAAATTCAAATTACAATACATCCAAATTTAAATGAAAATCTAATCTTCAACGTCTAAAATTTTAAATTCTTATAGTATTTCGTCCTCTCGTTGTTGATTTCTCGTAATGGCGTCGTTCTAATTCTTCATGCAAATGAGTGTCTCCACGAGGTCGGGTGCAACTCTTCCTCGGCGTTCATCGTACACACTTCCACTTGCACTAAAAGCAGATTCCGATGCTACGGTAGAAACCGAAGGTGTTAGTAGATCACGTGCTATTATAGAAAGAATAGGATGTGTAGTGGAAGACTTCTTCCCCCAATCTAAAATATCAAAGTTCTAATTGCGAGAAAATTAATATCGAGTGTCAAAATAAATATCTAGTTCATTTCGCATAGAACTATAATAAACATCTGTATCTAATTCATTCAAAATATCATGAATACTATATTGTGGAGCTAAACTACCACCACCACTACTATAACTAGCATGTGAAGAAGGACGTGAATGACTAACATTAAAATATTTACTTTCATATGAAGAATATAAACTGGTAATTTCATGAGTTATTTGATCACTAGAAAGTAAACGAGTAGTACATAAATTAGTGGAAATTCTATTAATAATAAAACTCACTCCTCTTAATTTATACCTAGGATCCATTATGCATGCATAACAAAAAATAGGAGGAATGTCAAACCAATATTTTTTAAATTTTGTTTCCATTTTATAAAGTATATCTCTAAATTCATCTATTTGTCGATATTGTGAAAAATTACTCATTAAATTTACAAAAATTGAGAGAATAAGATGAGAAATAAGATAATAAATTCGCGAACATTCATTTATAGCATCATAAAATGGTTTTAAAAAATTAAGAAATGTATTAGCTATATCTCAACTAGATTTATCAAGATCAATACTTTGTGTATTCTCATTAATAAAAGCAAGAATAACTTGACAATATGGCCTAACATTTTCTAATATCAAATAAGTTAAATTCCACCTATTATCTACATCAATTTTTAATTTTCTTGGTTTAAGTTGGACAACTTTACAAAAATCTCTATATTCTTGTTGTCTTTAATTAGATCCAATGATATAAGAAATTGCGGATCTAATTATTTCAATATGAGACGAAATATATGTCATAACATCTTTAACAACTAAATTCAAAATATGACATACACATTTCATATGGAAAAGAGAATCGTGAGTAGTATCTAATTGAAAATAATTTTTAAAATGAAAAATATCAATATCGTTAACACTAACATTATCAAAAGTTATGCTAAATACTCTATCTCTAATAGAATATTCTTGCAATATTGTTACAATATATCTATAAATAGTAATACCGATGTGAGAATATTTACAATTACGAAATCCTAAAATTCTTTTATTTAATTGCCAAGATTCATCAATAAAATGAGAAGTTACAACAACATAGCCTATAGTATTACGTACACTCTATAAATTAGAGGTAATACAAATAGACATTGAAAAAATGTTTGAAAAAAATAAAACTAGTTCATTCTTCATATCATTAAACATTTTAATAATATCATTTCTAGTTGTACTTCTAGAAACACATTTAAAATTAAGAGTACCATATTCTTTTATAAATTTTTCAAATTTGTCGCTATCGATGAACGATAAAAGCAATTCGCATTGTACTACAAATTTTGCTATTCATTATCTCATTTTATTTTGTGAATATACCATGACAACGGAGAGATTGGAAGGATGGACGGAATCTGAAAGTAGAGAATATGAAAACCCCAAAGCAAATAATCCAAGATCAACAACAAACTGGATCCAAATTATAACAACTCGATGATCGTAAATGGAGCTTGAGAAGTTATCGAACAGTGAAAGAAGTAAAATTTCACCTGGGTTTTCGGATTTCGGGAACTGAGATTTGGGAAATCACGAGCAATCACTGTGCTACCATGAAACAGACAATCAGCATTAAAGGGTCTACGAGAAAAATCAGGCCATAGAATTGGACCGGCTAAAGGGCTCAGGGTCATCAACGGGCCGGGCCGGGAGTAGATGAACAGATTATCGATCCAACTCAAGGAGTAGACGATCTGCACTTTCTCGCCTGCAGCTTAAATGGAGCTGTCTCTCTAATCGGCGTCACGGCGATCATCTCCTTCGCTCGTTATTTGAAGTCTTTGGGGCTAACATGCGGTCCAAGGACAAGATCGCCTACTTTTATGACGGTATGGATTCTTTTTTGCCCCCCTCTAATCCCCCTCTGTTTCGTCTCTAATTTTTCTTTCAATATGGAAGTTTGGGAAGTGACCTCGGGAAAATCAAAGCAGAATTAACGTCTTTTTTTGGATAATCTGTCTTTTTTACTTTTGAGCTCTCTAAATAGGTGATAGAAACCCCGTGTAAACACAATGTAATCAGAGCAGTGATTTCTTTTTATATTTTCTGTTGAGGGAATTCATTCCTATTGATACTAAAAAGTTGAAGTGGAATAAGAAGACTTACACGATGACTGTTCTTGCAGGGGATGTGGGAAGTGTTTACTTCGGGCCAAATCATCCGATGAAACCACACCGGCTTTGTATGACTCACCATCTCGTCCTCTCTTATGAGCTACATAACAAAATGGAAATTTATGTTAGTTTCTACATTATAAGCTCTGTTGCTCGTGGTTGGGTTATTGGTTCTTCGTGCATTGTTTTATATTTTAACTATGACACTAATGTGGAATTTCTCTTTAAATTTTTATTTTTCTTTTGGGTGTTAATGCAGCGTCCCCATAAGGCCTATCCTGTTGAGCTTGCTCAGTTTCATTCGGCAGATTATGTCGAATTTCTTCATCGGATTACACCCGATACTCAGCACTTGTTTTCAAATGAACTGTCAAAATGTATGGCTTTCTTATACAATTTACTGTATGCCATGCTAATTAATCTTATTCTCAGACTGGCATTTATTTGTGGCAACGCTGGAGAATGTGATTTCAATCTTCAAAGAAAGTTGCACGTAATATATTATTTTAAAGTTATTTTGTTCATCCCCGTTATCAGGCATGACTACTTGTACCAATACATTGTTCTTTTCAATTCTTTTATTCTAGTTGATTCCAAGTTATTACTAAATGGACCGTTGCAATATATATTGAACGTGGAGGGGAAGCAAAACAGATTATCTTTTCAGTTTAGATCTTTGATTAGAGACAATGCTTGTTAACTTCTATCTGAATTTTTTCAGATAATCTTGGTGAAGATTGCCCCGTCTTTGAAAATTTGTTTGAGTTTTGTCAGATTTATGCTGGTGGGACTATAGGTAACTCATGCTATTGACTTATTGCCGTCAAAGAAAGAGATATTTTTTTTTTATCTTTGACTAGTTATTTGTAATTGAAAACTGTTGGCAGATGCGGCACGCAGATTGAACCACCAACTTTGTGACATAGCCATAAATTGGGCTGGTGGATTGCATCATGCCAAAAAATGCGAGGCTTCTGGATTTTGTTACATCAATGACTTGGTTTTGGGCATCTTGGAGCTTCTTAAATATCATGCTCGTGTCCTATACATTGATATTGATGTGCATCATGGTGATGGAGTAGAAGAAGCTTTCTATTTCACTGACAGGTAGCATCATTAAGAATCACAATTTGGATTAGGATATTATCTGAAACTTGAGTTTCTTTCTAAAAATCTATAGTTGTTTTAAAGAATTGAATGTTTCTACATTTCTCTTGTGGATTTGCATAAGAAGCTTTTAGTGGATTTGTGCTTGGTAAATTAAAAGTCCTGTTCACTGATACAAAGATGCGCAGAATAACTCCATAATTATCTGTCATGAATGGAATGAATATATTTATCCCTCCCCTCCTCCTGTTTCATTCTACTATTAACTAGAGCTCATTGCGGCAGGGTGATGACGCTTAGCTTTCACAAGTATGGAGATATGTTTTTTCCTGGAACTGGTGATGTTAAGGTGACCTTCCAAAGCTCTATTATTTGCCTTTTGGTGGTGAAGTTCACTTGAAGTGGAGAATATGACTTACAAAGTTGTTCATTCCCCCTTGTTCTTGCAATCACACTGCAAATTGAATATGACGTTACATACTCATGGTCCATTTTTCATGCTGAACATCCCTCTTTTGTAATTTTTAGATTTCATGATAGAAACTTTTGAAATAAAATATTGTTTCGTCTGGGAGCATTCACAAGCCCTTCTATAAATATTGTAGCATTATTTTACACAAAGTTTAGAAGTGCCACAATATTTAGCGATGTCATTGTTTTGAAGGAAATAGGAGAAAGAGAAGGCAAGTTTTATGCTATCAATGTTCCTCTCAGGGATGGAATAGATGATGGCAGTTTCACTCGACTTTTCAAAACTGTAAGTTGGGTTAGAAATATGCTGACCACGCGTTCGTGCCTTTTTGTGGCGTGATATTATTGTGTTCAATCATTTTTCTGTGTTCCCCACCCTGCAGATTATTTCCAAGGTTGTTGAAACCTATCAACCAGGTGCTATTGTGCTCCAGTGCGGGGCAGACTCATTGGCTGGAGATCGCCTTGGCTGCTTCAATCTCTCGATTGATGGTGCTTCTATCCTCTTAAAGTGTCATTTATCATTTTTATTTTACTTTGAATTATGTGCAGAAGAATGATAATTTCATTTATGAATGGAGAATCGCATATTATACTGATATAGCAGCTAGTCTAGCAATCTTAATCCTTGCATCTTAGGAATAATCCTTAACTACTACTACATATAAGATAGGTAAGTAAATAGCTAACCTATTTATATGAAAATACCATACAATAACTATTTGTTTTCAAGTATATAATGTTAAGAAAAAAGTTAATGATGGCATCCATCATACTCAAAAGTTCTTTTTACTTTTTACAGGTCATGCTGAATGTGTTAGATTCGTGAAGAAATTCAATATACCATTATTGGTACGTTAGTCAATTAGGTAAAATAGTTACCAAGGATTTAGTTCTGGGAACACTTGTTATTTTAAAGAGCTTGCTGAGGTTTGTTTTATGAAGTTGGACCAAATATGGTTTTTATTAGAAACAAAATCTTAACCGGAGAAAAATGGTGGGGAAGAGTTCGAATTTTAGACAAATTGCTTGGCTACTAAAATTTTACCTTGAATTGAAAGATAAAGTTGTGGTATTGGAGTTGAATTATTAGCTTCTTATAAAAAAAATTGACTAAAATTATTTATATGTACCATTTCTTTACAATTTAACCATATTTCATGGACTGAAATAAGATTGATTTTGGGGTACTTTCTTCCCTGTAGGTTACTGGTGGCGGAGGATATACAAAAGAAAATGTTGCTCGTTGCTGGACGGTGGAAACTGGTGTTCTTCTAGATACCGAACTTCCCAATGGTATGAGAAATTTGAATATTCAGTCTGCAAAATCATCTTCCTTTCAGTTTTATTATTTTTGGAAATGCTGAAGTAGCAATTGATGTTTGGTTTGAACTTTTATTATAGATTAGGCAATGAAATACAGATTTCATAGATTTTTTTTTTGGGATGCCAAATTTTTTTGTTTTGGTGTTGTTTTGCTTGTCAAAACAAGTTACTGATTTCTCGTTTATCAAGTAAAATCGTAGCTATTATAATCTTTTGACCCATATTGCTTACTGGTGCTCATTTGAACAGTCTCTTCATCACATTTCAATTGTATCAAAATCACCTGCCCTTTAATATTCCATTCGCTCTTTTTCTTCTAGACATTTCAAGAATTCACCTAGTTATTTGGGAAAACCACGAGGACTTTCTAAAAATCTCTTAATTTTGCGACCAAATTTGTGAAATACGTTCAGGAACTTATGCTTGACCATTTACTTTCTTGCAGAAATCCCTGAAAATGAATACATCAAGTATTTTGCTCCAGATTTCTTGTTAAGGACTCCAAACAGGCACCTGGTTTGTAGTTTTCTCTGATATTAAATGATTTTTATATCTACTCCTATCATGGACTTGAATGTTTTTAGCATCACTATGAACTTCTAAATATTATATGTTCTCATAAAACAAACTCCACGGTATTGTGATGCACTCAATTTTAACATGGTATTTGGTGAATTATCTGAATAAATAAGAGTGAGTAAACTTTGCAAAACTACAAATATTACTATGGTTTTGGGTTACTTTTAAACTACTCTTTCCCCTTTCTGGCTTCACAGGAGAATCTAAATACAAAGTCATACATAAGCTCAATCAAAACACAAGTCTTAGAAAATCTTCGTTCGATTCAACATGCTCCTAGTGTACAAATGCAAGAGGTATGCATACATAAGTTCTATCATCAAATCTGGTAAACACAAAAAAGTAGTCATATTGAGTACGTCATAGCTATATCCTTTTTAATAGTTACTTGTCGTTCGACACAGGTGCCACCCGACTTCTATATTCCTGATTTTGACGAAGATAGACAGAACCCTGATGAGCGAATGGATCGTAAGTAAATATAGCAATGATATGGGCTGTTTTTCTTACATATTGCAATTACTTGATCCAAATTGTGTGCTTGGATTAATCTTTATTGATTGCAAATTATTGTTCTAGAGCACACCCAAGACAAGCATATCCAGCGAGATGACGAATATTACGGGGGAGAGAACGACAATGATCATGACATGGATGATGCATAGATCCACTTCAGAGTCATGGTTTTTGCTAGGACAACGGGCTGTAACTTGAAGGTGTGTAAATTGATGCATAGATCCACTTCAGAGTTATGGTTTTTGCTAGGACAACGGGCTGTAACTTGAAGGTGTGTAAATTGTTTTGAAAATGCGACTTGTTCATAGAAAATGCGACTTGTTCTATTATTTCTTGTCATGGAATCATCATATTTGTAATCTTAAACGTGGTAATTAGATTGAGTACCCAGTCATTTTTATCCCCAGATGGAAAGTTTTGAGTTTGTTGCGCCCTCCAAGGGAAAGCTTATGCCTATGTATTTACTCACAAAGATGCCAGAGCAGTGAAGGTCGAAGATATTGAATTAACGAATAATATTAAGTATAACTTTTAATTTTACACTTTAATATTATATTTTGATGTATCGATTGTTAATTGATTTAATTAATATATTATTTTAACTATTTATAATTTAAGAAAATTAACAAAAAATATTTTATAGTTTAAGATCAACAATATTACAAACCTTGAAAAAAATTTGTGGATAATTAAAACCTTTAACTATCTAAAAAGAATGATGTCAACTTTGCAATTACGTTTTTCGTCAAAATACGTTGGCGTTGATGTCGTAATTTCATTAACATCAAGGACCGTTGAATGGAGACGTTCAAGGTACTAACAACGGATGTCCTTGAATGACGAGGAGCTGATCCAACTGGCGATGAATGACGTAAATAATCGCGCGATGTTCTGTTATGAACCCATCGGATATCAAATAGAAATAAAGAGAATCACACATGAATATCCAATGCAAACAGATAAATTTGACGCTAAATAGATAAACAACCAATGTTATGAACCCCTCGGATATCAAATAGAAATAGAGAGAATCACACCTGAATATCAAATGAAAACAAATAAATTTGATGATAAATATACAAATAACTCGATAGCGCAAACATTCGAGAGGTCTGCTAGATCTCCCACAAGTGGCAGACATTCGAGAGGTCTGTTAGCTCTCCCACAAGTGAATTCCTAAATTTCTCGATACCCCCAACCTCTGACAACTGCTCCTTTAAATAGAAATAACAATGGAATACTAAAAGGCAATAACAGAATACTAAGAGACTAACACATAATACTATGAGACTTATAAAAATCCTAATATAATTTAATTTGTAGAGGTGGTAATGTAACACTTTCGTTTTGCCCGTTGGATCGAGGGACAGATGTCCCTCGATCGGAATTAACGTCCAGGATGAACTCTAAAGACGTTAACGTTGAAAGGGGTCACGTGCAAAGCCACCGTTGTTTTAAAAGGCACAGACTCCCTCTATTTAAGACGGACGTCCCTTTGCACAAATCAGACAACTCTCATCCCAAAACGGACATCTCTTATCACAGATCGGACGTCCCTCGTCCCAAAATGAACGCCCCTCAACTTGAGACAACGTCGTTATGCCCATAACAGACGTCCCTAGTCTCACAACGAACGTCCGTCTTTGGTAGATATTTTCGAGGGACTTCTCTGGATACTAAATGACATTGTTTCTTATCTATAAGGACGTCCTTCATTTATTGCATGAACTTGAACTAGTTCAACCTTGCCTATATAATCGCGAAGGATGTCTGGTGAGCCTTAGCTATTGCCAAGAAACATTTCAACTTCCTCCGGCTGATTCGACTTTTAAAAATCTCTCCTCACATTTCTAGAAGCAGAAAAATGGCATAGAAGGCCGTTCAAGTCATGACAAAGCGTAAATAGGCTCTCTCCGAGGCCGAAGGTCGATCGCAGGAAATGTGATTGGAACTAGAGTTATTGGAACGCCATATTGACATATTTTGACGAAAAACGTGACCGAGAGATCGACGTGGTTCTTTTTTCATAGTTTATGATTTTATTTATCCGTAAATTTTCTTCGAAGTTTACGGTGTTACTTATTTCAAACTATAAAATTTGCAGTATTAATTTCTTAATAATTTATATTAAATATTAAATTAATTAATGATTCATACGTAAACATAATGGGCACTAGGGGAATTTAAAAAATATGAGGGAAGATCAAAAGATGGTTAGAAGAATCGAAATTTAGTGCACATGCTGCAGACCGCAAAGGACCTGTAACAGCTTTTTCATTTGAATTTGTGGATCCACAACGATGACATTCTAAAAAACTATGATTAAAGATCTCTATTCCTCCTTTTCTCTTTTTGTTTCTTATAAGACAAATCTAGGCCATTGATTTGGAGTTTAGCAGTTTAAATCATTGAATTTGAAGTTAATTATTAAAATTGTACCAAAATGTAGACATGTGTTTCTTCATTATCTATTTATTATTTGAGACTACAATACATTGTCAACATTTCTATATATAATTATGATACAAGCCTATATCTACACATTGATAATACTAGTAATAAGTATGTATTAACTATAAAAAGATATCCCATGAGCTAAAACTGCCAAAAAGCGTGCTCTGGTTCTACTACTGTATTCACATTTACCTGAGGTTTTGAGCCCTCCTTTTTGGACGGGTCAATGGAAGGCGCATCCATCACCCCATCAGAAACCTTAGGCAGTTCCGGTGGAACAGTGCATCGGATCAAAGCCCAATTCAGGCCATTGAAGAACGAGTGCCGCTTGATCTCCGCTGCCCCTTTCACCGTGCCTAGCCGATTTTCAGGCTCCTTTATCAGTAAACTTCTAATCAAATCTCTTGCATGAAAACTAACCATGGGAATATCTGGAAACCTAAGACTCTGTGATACTATGTTGGTTAATGTTTCCTCATTTGATGAGCCCTTGAAGGGTGTCTTGCCATACAGTAACTCAAAGAGAAAAATCCCATATGTCCACCAGTCAACGGCATTGCCATGGCCCTCGCTCTTGATTATCTCTGGAGCAAGGTATTCATGGGTTCCTACAAAAGAGTTTGAACGGGCACTGATTGGCTCCACTACCAGCTGTGGTAATGGGTTTACCTGCGCAACTGGGTCCGATTTGATCTTTCGTGATTTTGATGCGGCAGACAAGAGCTTAGGACTGAAGCAAGGGAGTTGCCAAGATGGTTGAAGACACAAAGGATGAATGCAGCTACTTTCATCCCACGCACTCGTGGCCTTCTTGGTAGGCTCTACAAAAGGAGAGGATGATTTAAGAACCATTGTATTGACAGCACATCTGAGCGATGAGTCGAAGTCTGTGAGCATGATGTGACCATCTTCCCGGATCAGTATATTTTCCGGTTTTAAGTCTCGATAAATGACTCCTAGCATGTGTAAGTACTCCAGAGCAAGAAGAACTTCAGCCGCGTAAAATCTGAAGAGAGTTTATGAATTAAGTGAGAACAAGTTACTTGTAGAAATTAGTAATGATTGATAGTTGACGCATCAAGTTTTCATTTCGTACCAAATGCCAACGTGAACGTAGCATCAGAAATTCAACAATGATCACCCCACTACACCATCTAATGTCCCAATGGGAGAGGAGAACAACAATTGAAAAAGCGACGGTTAATTTACTGTCACAACTTGCCATATAAACATCCATTTTCACCTAAAGTATGAGTTCATCCCCTTAAATTATCAGCTTGAACTCTAAAGAGAAAAGTGCTTATCATCTTTTCTAGTTACTTGTCAAGACATATCAGATTATAGATTGTAATACACAAGTAAAAAATTTCCACTGTATGCATTAACAATCATGAATACATACTAATGTATTAAGATTCACAAGCACAATATGTATGAGAAAACCAAATGATGAAAGGCTAACCTGACTGCTTGCTCGGAGAAATTCCTGCTTGGTTGCTTTTGTCGCAGCACATGCAGATTTCCACCTGGACAGTAGTCAGTCACTAAGTATGTGAATTTATCTGTTTCAAAGTGAGCATACAGCGTGGGTAGAAAGGGATGGTCCAGCATATGAAGTATCTCTTTCTCAGTCTGGGCCCGTAGCATTTTTTTCCTGCTGGTCAAATATTCATTGTCCATCACTTTCAATGCAAAAAGACAATTTGTATCACTTAGCTCGGCAAGATACACAGTCCCAAAGTCCCCAAGTCCAAGTCTCCTGAGCATCTTGAAGTTTGTCAAACATAGGATTTTGTTCTGGTTCTGAACCTGGTGGATGGCTTCCCATCTCAAATCTTTGGACATGTGAGGCCTATTCCCACTACGACTTGACCCAAGGACAATACTTTCTCCACTAATGCTTGGACTACTGCTATAATTAACAATGCTACTTTCCGAGCTTTGAGAAAACTCACCCTTTGATCTTGATCTCTCATCAGATTTTGTCACCTGAGATCTTGTTTTGTTACAGCAATTGGAAGAGAGACCATGTCTAGTAGAATTTGCGTCTGCAGTACCTGATTTGACTACCACGCTCACATTCAAAGCTCTCTCATTTTCTTTCCTCTCATATGTGGTACTACACTCATTTATCGGCATCTCAGTTTCATACGCCATTGAAACTTTATCATTGTCCAAATTCGCTGTAGTTGTACTGGAAATACTGGATGGCAAAGTTAATACCATCTTTGCTTTCTTCTTGACGAAAGTTTTGGCTAGGAAGATAGGCTTGATCAGACTTGAACTATTGATTGAGGATTTGCTTAACTTGGCACCACCCGAAGAGCCTGAATGAGAAAACACAGAGTTAACCAAGACTCCCTTGTTTTTGCCTCGCATTAAAGATTTTCTTGAAATTTCGGTCAAGGAAGAAGCAGTCTTATCAACTGCTGGGTCATTCCAACCTGCATGAGTATTAGACAGTGCTTCTACACACTGTTGCTTTACGACCTGCTCTTCCAGTATTCCACACCCAAGCGAATCCTCAGTTGATAAACTAGTTGCCATAATTTCTTCCATTATGGCATTAACTTGAGAAGTAGAAGCATGATCACTTGGATTGAATAACTCAGTGTTGGACTTCTGCATTACTTTAGGCACCTCATTTGAAAATTGTGATGGGATTCTTTCTGGAACAAGTGATATTTCTACCATCTTCCCTTTGCCTTCAGTCACAGAAGCACCAGATCCACTAGCCTCAACAACCATTGTCTTATATAACCTTTTGATGGCTACTGTTTTGGACGCTCCTAGTGATTGCACAGGTCTTGATTGTCTCTTCATGGCAGCCATTTCTGCTGCCTGAGAAATACATAGCCCTCTTAGAGCCTGCTTTAAACTCACTGGCTCTGAAATTCCAATGCTAGAGACCTTGTGTGAACCAACTCTGATTGGCTTTTTCAGTGCACTCTTCGGCCAAGTATCTCCACCTACTACATGAGGTTGCCCTGAACTTCTACATGACAATTTGTTATCAATCGCCTGAAATAAGCGATTAATATCATCCTCAATTGAATACCTTTTTCGAGCATCTAAATAATAATGGCTTGCAGGTTTCTTATTCAATTTTAATCCAGGATCAAACTCTTCCAGTGATTCAACAATTTCCGATGTATTTTTAAACGTCTCCATCTGAGAATAATGTAGAAGTAGGTACACCTTTTCATACAACAGCTAACCCATTCCAGAAAAGTTCTTATGATGACAAAGCACAAATTTCAGAAACCATGCCACAAGTCTTCTCTTTAATCCTTCTCTCTCCGAGATTCAAGGGATTTTGTTATGCTCTTCCATAAATTTCAAAATCCAGCATCAAAATCCTGCCACCATTGCAGTTCATATGATTATATTATTGTACTACACCAATAAAGATTGTCCAATACGATTATAAAATCCAACCCAATCATTGGAACACTACATTTGATAAAATCATTGGATTACAAATCATCAGCAAATTAAAATAGATTACCCTTATTGCATATGAAATTATTTTTTTCGCGAAGTGGCAGATCAAGTCAATACATGTGGTTATAAACAGACAGCATCTCAATCAGTCATAGAGCGTCCAAATATTTATATATGTAACCAAGTCTATCTTATTCCGTCTATATGCAATATTTAAGCAATCGAATACAGGTTAGTTCATTCATAACAGGGCTAACAATAGCTGAATTTGATCCCCCACAGTTGTAATCTATCCCCTAAATAAAGCTTCCTCGTGATTTTCAGCATGTAAAACACTAACAGAGCAGAATGGAGCAGTAGCTATGTAAGCACTTAAACGATGGAAAATCATTCTCAGGTCAATATCAGTCAACAGTGATAACTCACACAGCATAACTCAAAACTGAGTGAAACAAACACTAGTGGAACTCAGAAGAGAACAAAAATTACTTTCAAAGATGAAAATCCAGCCGAGGCAAACTTCGATACCAAATTCTTCAACATATCAAATTCAACTGCTACCAGAAAGAGTAATAGAGAGAGAGAGAGAGGGAGAGAGGGGGAAGGAGAGTTGATGGTTTTAGGGTTGGGTGAAAGTAAATGAAAATTAGGAAGAGAGAGGGAGAGAGAAAGGGAGGGAAACAAAAAAGTGGAGATGGAAATCACGAGAAATACGAGACAAGCTTTGCAGGAATAGGAGCTACGTAGAGGAAGCTGAGGTGATATCTCTCTCCTCTGTCATGGCGGAAAAAGAACAGAACTTGAATAGCGGGAGAAAGAGAATGATGGAGGGTAATTTAATAGGAGTAGTTGTCCGAAAGTGGGTCCCACTGAGTATGCGTTGTTAAGAACCGTTGGATTTGTATTTTACAGCCGATCATGTGGAGCTGAGGTGGACGTCAGTTAATCATTCTTATCAATTTTCCTTCAATAATTTATATTTGGCCCCGAAATGGTCGAAAAAAGAATAATAAAAAAAGTAAAATATAAAAGGGAAATTAACCCCAAAAATAAACACTCAACTTTAATACAAGGAAGTCCAATCTTAAACTAAATTTACTAACAAATAAAATTTTGAACTATAAAAAATGAATAACGTAAATATTGTAATAAAATTTTTCGTTAAAATATGAATTTTGGACATCCGCGCCACCCAACATACATTCTTTCTATTAACGTTCGCAGATGATGGACGTTTTTCATGAAGTAGTTATAGTCAATAACTTATTTTTGACAACAAAAGACATGTTTCCGTAGCGAAAAAAGTATTTTCCTCAATTTAAATGTGTCTTTCATTGTTGAAAGTATGTCATCGGAATATGATTAATATATTAATTGGTTTGTTTCCAACCTATAACACATTGTTTCTACTTATCAGCCTTCACGACTGAGTTGGGGAACGATATGTACGAAGCTGATATTAAAAATTGTTCGATTATTGTATATATAAGAGTAAGTTTTGATACATTGACTAATATAATAATAGAAGACATGTTTGCGAGTGCTGAATTAGCTGATTTGTGTAAATTTGGTAGAAACTAAGTTCGCTGACGCAATCCTGAATACCCGTGAGTAAAAACAACTTGTTATAGGTTGAAAACGAACCAATTGAGATATTAGTCATATTCTAAGAACTTACTTTATGAAGCGGAATACACATTTTCGCTACAAAAAATACAATTTCCATAGAGAAAATGTGCATGATGACATATCCATTGTGGAAATAAAATTTAGATTTTTAATGAAAAACATGATTGCGATATTTGTATAGTTCATTTATTGTAATTCAAAATTTTAGTTGTAAGAGAATTTAGTGTAAGATTTGACTTATTGGTGACATTTTTTGTTTTTATTTATTTATTAATTACCCATATAAAATGATTTATTACCAAAAAAAAAAAATGTAATTAATATAATATTTTAATTTTAATCCAATAAACACTTAAAATATTAATAACTAGTACTTGTGACAAATCAAACTTTGTTAGTAATTCAAATTATATAACATTTTTACCATATCATATTTGTAAAAGTGGTAAATAATAAATACAATATATGTTAATGGAGAGACCCCCACTTATATGGCACATTTGCTACTAAGTTAATTATGGGTTTTCTTACCCAACTCTATTACCTACTTTACAATCAAATATTAAGTTAAATTAAAAACATGACTGTATTAAAACATGATTGATTAAGAGTGATTAAGGTGTAGTTATTATAATAACATACATTTACCGTCAATCGGTCAATCAAATCAGTCCACCAAACCTGTCATCCATATTCAACGTTATCCAGTCTGGATTTACAAAGTTGGGCTGCCTAAATAAATTTACAGAATTACCGAGCTGAGCTTCATGCTCTTGATAAGAATTTTCAGGCCAGCAGTACTTTTATTATTCTTCACTAGTTTGATGTGAGCCATAAGATCTTCTCCAGTAAAAGTGGGTCTTAATGTCTTATGAGTTATGATTTCAAACTTGATGAACAGCCAGACAAAAACTCTATATTACCATTTCAAAACTTAATAATCACGATTTCTATCTGGGTGAAATTTCTTGTCCTTATTACTGGTGCTTCAAGCAAGAAGAACAGTATAGAATGGCGAATCTTCAACTCCACTTATCTAATGCTTCATCAAACAGTTGCCCAGACACTTCTTTTCCATAAAAACAAAATAAAATTTAGCGTTAACAAGGACCAAAAACCAAACCGCAAAGCTAAGAAAGGCGATTTCTTCTCAACTTTAGCCGAGACTCCACATGCATCTCCAGTTGAATCTCTCAGTCAAAAAGACTAAAACCCATGTCCTGCAAGAATAAAGGCAACAAACTTATGCAAATACCTCAAAAGCGAGGGGAAAAAATTACTATTTATGAAAGTGGAAAACGAATTCAACCACCATTGGATTAGGTAATGGTTGAATTTTATCTCAATTAGCAAATTTTCGTATGTTTTTTGACTTACATCATCAGACTCCTCTTTCTCTTCAACCTTCTCTTCTTTCTTTTCTTCAGCAGCAGGTGCAGCAGCACCACCTCCTGTACCACCGGAAGAAGCAGAATAAGAAACAGCACCACCACCACCAGCGGGGACTGATGCCAACTTCTCTCTCCCGGAAGCAATTAGCTCAGTAATATCTTTGCCTTTGACTTCAGATAAAAGAAACTCGATCTTGTCATCATCTGCTTCTGCTCCAACTGTTTAACAAACACAACAAATCAAATAAGGAAAACAAACAAAAAATTCGCAGAGGAAATAAAACCTGCCGTTATTTTCATGGTTCTCAAACTTATTTCTTTCATGCAAATAGGATCAAATCTCATAAATAAAACAATCCACGCAGTTGATCATATAATAAAACTGTCACATTACTCCTATAAAAAGAATAAATACATGATAGATAAAACTATAATAGACAGCACTGTAATTTTGACGGTGAACTGAGGAAAGATACTCTTGATGGGGATGCTACAAAGTACAAAGCCTAACACCAAAATTATTTTGTAATAATATTTATTCCAATAATACAAAAAATAGCTGCTTCTAATCAAACACCTTAAAAACACTTCCTATAAACATTAGGATTCCCACTAAAATGATGCTAAACTCAGGATTCTTATCCATCAGGCAGCGTGAATGCGCAGGAATCACAACGACTATTATTTATGCGAGGGAATCACAACAGAAGCGAGTTATCAAGCTAAAATGAGTTAAATTACAGACGATCAAACAGGTAATTAAAGAGGAAATGCACCTGAGCCAAGAATATGCTTTAAATCTTTCACTGAGGGACTCGTATTCCCTCCCAGAACGGCAAGCAAATAAGCAGCAACCACCTTCATTTCTGTCCCTATAGCAACAAAACCACTACAAACCAAATAAGTAACATATACACAAAAAAGCCATATAAATAAACATCGA
Source organism: Begonia loranthoides (assembly GCA_022433065.1). Lineage (NCBI taxonomy): Eukaryota > Viridiplantae > Streptophyta > Magnoliopsida > Cucurbitales > Begoniaceae > Begonia > Begonia loranthoides. The sequence continues at coordinate 1,945,043 of CM039481.1, forward strand.
TGCAACAGAGACGGAACAAAAGAGATGAAGTACAGGGAAATACCTGAGATACCAGAACCGGAAGCGAAGAAGACGCGATTTGAAATACGAGTTTGCTCTCAAACAACCAAGCAAGAGATCAAAGCGACGATTATATAGAGCTAGGGTTTTTGGGTTTGGGCCTGATTGGGCTCAATTGTGATTGGTGGGCCGCATAGCAAATGAACAACGTTACGATTATATAGAGCTAGGATTTTGTTTGGGCCTAGTTGGGCTAAGTTGTGATTGGTGGGTCTCAATGATTTGATTGAAACCTTCTGATTATAAAAACATAATTTCTTATTATATTTTAAAATATTATAATATCTTAGATATATTTGTAAAATAGGGTATGAAGCAAATTATAATAAGATTACTTGCCACGTGGACAATACCGAATGATGTTACGACATCGTTTTATGGGGTCTTATTCCGTAAATATCTTGTAGAGTGAGGGACATGGAAGTCCTCGGAGGTCAAATAAACAGGGGTAAGGAAAAAGGGCGGGAAATTACTCCGAGGGCTAGTCCCGCGCCATTTCTCTCTGGATCAAATCGGCGGTTGCTTAGCGGAACTGGAGAGGGAAGTTCTGTTGGTTCTCCCTCTCTATACAGAACATCACCTATCGTTATTTGATATCGGAGTATTATCTCGACGAGATTTTGATAACGTGCTATAAGAATGAGCGATAGTCGTAAATGGAGTCGTTCCGATAAGCGGAGCTCTAAGAAGCAGAAAGTAATTCGGACGGCCGAAGAAGAGCTTGAGTCCAAACTAGGGTTTGATGTATTCTCCGAAGGCGAAAAAAGACTTGGATGGTTACTAACTTTCGCTTCCGTAAGTCAAATTCGTTACTGCTTTGTTGTAGCTTCATTTTTTCCTTGGTTTTCTCGTGGATGTGGTTCTTTTTCAGTTTACGAATTTTAGGTTAAACAACTGGGTGAACTGCCCGAGATTGGACGAAATAAATGAAATTGGAGAAAAATTGAGTGTTTAACACTAGTTTGCTTTCAATTTTCTTTGTGCAAAGAGTAAATATTAAACATGGACTTTGGAAGTTCGTAGATTTCAATAGTGTTAGTAGATTTACCTGAGTTTCAGCTAATTTGCCAATATTTTATATTTTGAAAATGAAAGGGCCAATTCAGAAAGTATTTTGCCGTTCAACTTCATCCTTTCCACTATTTCTTATGTTTTGCTTTTAAAACAGTGTTTGTTAGGGAATATATCTCTGATTGTGGCTTCGTTTCCTCTCATCTCATTCCATCACACCTGCTTTCGTATAGCGGTTACAATGTTTCCACTTTGCTGGTGCCATAATTTTGAAAGCATCATCACTGGCTTCTTGAATTCCTCCCTTTGTTGCTCTAGTCTCTATTGCTTTTGTTAGTTTTGAGTCACTTTCAAGTCAACCGCTGCCAGTCGTGATTTAGGCACTTCTTTAGCATCAAGTCATCGTTTTTTTTGGCACTATAATGCTGATATCTATCATTTGCAACTAGTTTCAGCCAATGTGTTACTGCCCACTCCACCTCTTTCCTGGAACTGCTACTTTAGCAATAATGGTTCACTGTCGTTTGATACTTCGTTGCAGTGATGTATCATGGAAATGAAAAGAATTGTTTAACTTTACTATTATATCCTTATTTGCATTGTAATGATTACACTACATAATGTCAATATAACTCCGAGTTAAAAAATGATGCTTTGGCCTAGGAAAATATCTAACTTGAAAATAAGATTTCAAATTATACATTTGAAATCTCAAGTTCAACTTATCCTTTCCCAACAAAGAAATTCATTTCAACTCCCAAAGAAATTAAATTCTACCGGTATCTATGGGTTTCAAACTAGGAGTCGTCTAATAGTTCCTTCTTCAATCTTACTGGTTGAATAATTTCCACTCAACATTTTATGTTAATACAAGTGCTTATTGGGATTGATGCTGATGCTGTCAGTATATGGAGTTAATTGGTTAGGGTGTTTTACAATTAGTTTCTTATGTTCTGGTTGACTTCGTGTTCTACAAGAACCACACACTGATTTTGGAAATTATGGATTATATATATTGTCTTTGCAGTCATCTTGGGAGGATCAGGACACCAAGAACGTCTATAGCTGTGTTGATCTATATTTTGTCACACAGGTAAAATGGGTAGTCATTATTATCTCAATATGATTTTGAAGTAAATCAAGTAAACCGTGTGTGACTACTGTGAGCTTGATGCAGGATGGCACCAGTTTTAAATCAAAATATAAATTCCGCCCATATTTCTATGCAGCTACAAAGGTATATGTCAGTCATAACACAAACCACATATATTATTCTTTTAATTTACTTTTCTTTCTAGTAACGATCTTTGATGGTCATAGTTATGTGTTTTTGAGTTGAATTAACAATATGAATATTGCAGCATAAAATGGAAATGGATGTTGAAGCATATTTGAGACGACGTTATGAATGTCAAATTGCTGATATTGAAATTATAGAAAAAGAGGACCTTGATCTTGTAAGTTTCACATCACGAAGTTTTTCTAGTCACATTCTGTGTTAGGAGCTACAAAATAAGAGATTAAAGTCAGATTATGACATATTTTTGTACAATTTTATTTCATAGCTTTTGCTTCTTTGTTTTCATGGTGCTCGTAGTACATCAAAATTGGGCATTGTAGCCATTATTTTAAGTTCTGATATATGTGCTGTGTCTGGTGGTACTTCTTTAATCCTAAGTTACATGAAACATTAATTAGTTTTTGATTCTTTCCCATCATGATTTTTAAATGTTAACTACGAGTATTCATGACTCCTTACAGAGGGATTTTGGTATCCTTGTTTGATGCAGAAAAACCATCTGTCTGGCTTGCGCAAGTCCTATCTAAAGCTATGTTTTGATACCATTCAAGATTTGATGCATGTGAAAAGTGAACTTATGCATGTCATTGAAAGAAATAGGGCAAAATCTGATGCTGCAGAAGCTTATGATTCAATATTATCTGGAAAAAGGTATTAGGGCACATCTGTGTAGTGTAGATTTAGTGTCAAACTCATATGAAATACCCAAATTCTTTTGTCAAATATTTGCAGAAGTATCCAATTTTATGTAGAAAATACATTTATTTTCAACTTCTTATTTGGTCAGCACTGAAAATTTATGTGTAAATGGTATGTCTTTCCTTATTTGAAGATATACTAGTTCTTGATTTTCAGAGAACAAAGACTCCAAGATTCTCTAGAATGTATTGTGGATCTTCGAGAGTATGATGTTCCTTACCATGTTCGTTTCGCTATTGATAATGGTAATTTGTTCAATTTATTTCTTTATTGTTTACTTTTATTTTTAGTATTTTGTTTAGGAGTTTCTTCAATCAAGGAATTGTTACTATACTCAGATATACGATGTGGACAGTGGTATGATGTCAGCGTATCCAGCACTGGGGTTAAGCTTGAGAGAAGGACAGATCTTCTGCAACGTGCTGAAGTACACATATGTGCCTTTGATATTGAAACCACAAAACTTCCATTGAAATTCCCAGATGCTGAATATGATAGTGTAATGATGATTTCATATATGGTTGATGGCCAAGGGTATCTGATCATCAACAGAGAGGTTACTTCTTATTCATCACTTTCTTGATTTTTAATAATGTTATCTTTTTTTTTTTTCCTAATATTTGGATCATCAAATTATTGGATGATCATTAATGAATTGTTGAGCCCAAAATTGCAAAAAAATTGCTTTACACATACTTATAATTGCCTCTGTGTATGTGTTTTATTGAAGGCATAATTGATTTACTTTTATACTCTCCAAAGTTGAGAGCAATAATTAAAGGATGATATGATGAAGATATCAAAAGATTGATTTATTTGCTTCCCGTATGTAATCACACTTATGCATTGTTAATTATTTTATTTCATCTATCAAGATCTTTTATTCAGCAAAATTGTTGGTCCTTTCATTAGTCATTCCTGCTTGGCTTCCTTTATTTTCTTTCCTCCAAACATCTTATATTATATAATCATTTTTAATTATAATAATAAGTCATCATTAGCTTTGAAGGCAGTTCAACTACTAGCTCTTGGAGATGCTTCTTAGTGAATTCCTAGGTTTTGTTCCCCTCAAAGTCAGTGGAAGTTTACTTGTCTGTTAACTTCAGGATCTTGTGGGTTTAGTCCATTTGTAAACAAGATAGCCTGAACACCACTTATATAAAAAGGATTGACATTACTTTGTTTTAGTGCATGTGTCAATAATTTTTAATATAATGTTAATCAATCATATTCTTTTAATGTGGTTTTTTTCAGTGTGTTGGGGATGACATAGAGGATTTGGAATACACTCCAAAACCAGAATTTGAAGGGTTCTTTAAAGTGAAGAATGTAAAAACCGAGGTATTACTACTCACTGTATCTAATTTATATGATCAATATTTATGAACATCTGAGGGTTATATTGTGGAGGCCCTCGAATGTTATTCACTTGTGATTTCTTATTTTCAGTTAGAGCTTCTTAGACAGTGGTTCACCCATATGCAAGAGGTGAAGCCTGGCATCTACGTCACATATAATGGTGATTATTTTGATTGGCCGTTCCTAGAAACCAGAGCTGCCTTTCATGGATTTAGAATGAATGATGTATGCCCTTCTTAGGAATTCACAAATGTTTTCTTTCTTGTCAAACCTTGATTTGGCTTTAATCAATATTCCTCGTGGGTATTACTGTAGTAAAGTTTTGCAGACTACAGTGTCAGACATATTTGACTCTTTAACCGTGCTTTTGTCATGCTTTATATTGGGTTTTATATATCATGATTACAATTGAAGACTTTATTTTCCTTATTTTTTTAAGTTTGAATCTTTTTGCATCGAGTACTCCTCACAATGGTTACTTTACTGATGATTTCAATCATTTTCCTTATTTTTTAAGCTTGCTTATGAATTCTGGGCGTTGGTGTTAGAGTTGATAGGGGTTTCTTTTTCTTTTTTTTTTTTTAAATTCTTACTGGATTGGTTAAAGAAGATAATATTGAATACTCAATCATAAAATTGACTTTGCTAGGGGTATGACAGAAAAGTGTTGTTAAATACATGTTTTCTACCGGCCTACTCAGTGACAAGCCACCTTGTAGATTTGATAAACTTGTTTGTGTTTCTACCCCAGAAATTTACTCCAGATTATTGAAGTTACTTTGAGTTCAAATTATTCTTATTTTCACTCCTACAACATCCCGTTGATGGGCTTTTATTTGGTTCAATCAGATTTCTTGTTCAGTTGAGGCAAAAGTTACAACCCCATCTCTGAAGATTTATTATTTATTTAAAATTTGTGCTATCAGGAATTAGGATTTCAATGCGACAAGAATCAGGGAGAATGCCGTGCAAAATTTGCTTGTCATTTGGATTGCTTTGCATGGGTAAAGCGGGATAGTTATCTTCCTCAAGGTAGCCAAGGCCTGAAGGTAGACTTCTTCGACATGGTCTAATTTTTATTATATAATATGTATCTACCTCAATGTCTCCTATGAATTCATATAAAGTTGGCTTGTTTTAGTGATAATTAAAATGCTGTTGATAAAAATAGGATTCTAATGTCTCAATCCATTCTCTTGATATTGATCATACTCCAATTCACTATTCACTTTCTGCTGTTACTACACATAGCATAAGTTTTTTTTTTTTATAACAAACGATGTATAATGATAGAAAAAAAATACATATGACATTAGTATTTTAAGGAGTGGCAAATTTGTAACTAAAATTCTACTACCATTACATTTTAAGATTCCATACTCAAACTTTATTTGTCAAGATTATTGCTAAGCTTGTTCCACATTGTCTTTTTTTTTTTTTTTTCTTCTTCTTCTTCTGGGGAGCATATGGAGCTAGTAAAATAGAGCAATTTTGAAGGATGCAGTTCTCGGTATCCAAGTTTTGAAAAACAAATTTTGTAACTCTTTTTGGGGGAAATTTTTTTGAATAATTCTTTTTGTACACTTGGTTGCGGTGGTGAGCTGTTTCATAGATTATTTTCTTTTTAATTTTTTGTGTGTGTATTTATTAATATGCATAGTTTTACCTATAAATTGCTTTTACACAAAGTAGTTAAATAAGGTATTTTGTAAGCATGAGAGATTGTTTAAGTTTAGGAGACTAATGTGATTATAAATATAAGTTATATGAGATGCTCCTCCATGGATAAGGAAAAAAAATATGAACCCTTAACAAGATTTCCTTCTCGGCTGACTTTACATGTATTTAACCACAATATTTTTGAGTTTACCAATTTAATCTAGAGCTGAACTAAGCCTCTCAAAAGCTGTAAATTTCCCAATCCTTATTTTTCTAAGAAAACAAAAGGCTAAACAATTTTCCATATCATGACTATATACGAGCCATCATATACGAGGCAAAAATTGATTTTGAGGTCTTATGTACTTTTTGTCCATCTTTATTTATGCTGAGGAAAGGAGTTTGCTTAAACGATTAAATGATGGTAATATATGAATAAACTAATCTCAATCCATTGGCTTAGACCTTTTGAGATTTGTGGTAATTTGACATAAGAAAGGGAGACAACACATTTTTTGTGGGCACATTATTAGGAGCATTTTACTTTATTGTAACAGTTATTTTTTATTTCTTTATAACAGGCTGTAACTAAGGCAAAATTGGGATATGATCCCCTTGAGGTGAATCCTGAAGATATGGTTCGCTTAGCAAAAGAAATGCCTCAGGTATGAGGTGACCATGTTAGTCTTTTGCTGCTAACATGTACCAAATATTTGTATTATCATATAAAAACACATTGGGTCTTGTTTAATGGAAAATTTAAGCATTAGAACCATGCTTTTTGTAGTGAGCTGTCGTAGAAGAGGGATATAATTCATATTTAGTATTCTCAAACTTTAATGACAACTCTTGTTTGAATAAATATCTTTGATTAAAAATATATTGGGTCTTGCCGCTTTTGATCTACTGACTTAATATGTCAGTCTTGGTTTGAATTTATGATGCTGCTTATATATGTTCATGTATTGTAGTTTCTAAAAGTTGTATCTCTTCAATAGTTTTATTGCAGTGTAGTTTGCTGTTAAAATGATCATGATTCATTGACAGTTAAAAAAAATGTTGTTGATTATTTCTAGCTATTTTATTTTTTAATCTATTATTCGAGATTATAAATGGTTATATCCAAGAACTTTATGTTGCTTTAAAGTATTTAATTCATGTTATAGAGCTTTACAAATAATAATCAATAAATTTAAATTGCATTTATGAATGTATGAAATGAGTGTTGCTAAGTACATGAGAATACTTATTTGTCATTCTTCTTGAAGTATCTATCATTTTCTAGTCTAGGACGTCAAAACTACCTCTACATATTTTTGCAGACGAGTATAGTGAGTGTTGCCTTTTTCTTTTATATGCTATTCCATGTCCAATGGTTTACCCTTCTGTATCTTTCTTATGCCTGTTATTCATGGTTGTAATGCTACGCAGATGATGGCCTCTTATTCCGTATCTGATGCTGTTGCCACATACTACTTGTATATGACATACGTCCATCCTTTCATTTTTTCTCTAGCTACCATTATTCCAATGTCACCTGATGAGGTTTTGCGTAAGGGTAGTGGGACTCTATGTGAAATGCTTCTTATGGTCCAGGTGACGTATATCCCTTGTTAATTTAAATATTCTCCTTTTATGTGCTGAATATTGGACTATCTTTAAGCGCTTAGGGATGGAGCTTTAATTTCCTTTATTACAGGCTTACAAAGCAAATGTTATATGTCCTAACAAGCATCAGAATGATCCAGAGAAGTTCTGTAACAATAGGCTTCTTGAGAGTGAAACATATATAGGAGGCCATGTGGAATGCCTTGAGAGTGGTGTTTTTAGATCTGACCTTCCAACTAGTTTTAGGCTCGATCCAGAAGCATATGATGTAATCCTCTTCTCCCATTGTGATTTTCAAGCAGCCCCGTTGTTACCACATATTGCTTTTCCTAATCAGAATTAACTAATTGATACTGTTGTAATTTATTTTTCAGCTGCTGATAAAAAACTTGGATAGAGATCTGCATTATGCTATAAGAGTAGAAGGTAAGATGGACTTAGAACTAGTGTCAAATTACGAAGAAGTGAAGAAAGCTATTATGGAAAAGGTGCTGACCCTTTTTTTTATTTAATTCTGAAGTTCTGTTTCGTTTTATAAAATATGCTCAGAAAAGAAATAGTGTCTGCCTTCAAGTCCATATGCTTTCATTAATTTTGTTTAGTTGAGTACGTTTGGTTGCCTCTATTCTCACAAAATGTCATAAGGTTTGATGTCATTTTTTTTATCAAAGTTTTTCACCTTAATATGTTGATAAATACAATATGTTGATTTTTTCAAAAAATTATTTTTGGGAATACCAGCTTGTGATGTTGCGGGACAAACCTGTACATGAAGAATGCCCTCTTATATATCATCTTGATGTAGCTGCCATGTATCCAAATATTATTCTTACAAACAGGCTTCAGGTGTGTCCACCTCTCCTTTTCTCCTTCAGTGAAAGAAAGTGGTATTATAAAATGGCCAGGGCCAGGCAACTGGCTATGCATCTGTTCTTCATTCTGCTTTTTTCAAGGATGCACATAGAAGAGTCTAAAAGTGTCATTCTGCTATTACGCAAAGCCTTTTTGGTTGTAATATGAATCTGATTGTTGTCATGTAATTATTCCCTTACACAAACCCAGCTGAGTTGAATCAGAATAACTACCCCCTGTTTTTCAGTTAGTCACCTTTGTCAGCATAGCTAGTAAGCATCTTATAAGGTAGCTAATATGACTCATTATGTTTCTAGCCACCATCAATAGTTATAGATGAGGTTTGTACTGCTTGTGATTTCAACCGGCCTGGAAAAACTTGTCTGAGAAAACTTGAATGGGTATGGCGTGGCGAGGTCTTCATGGCTAAAAAAAGGTCACTCCCTGTGCCATCTCTCTCCCTCCCTCCCTCCCTCTCTCTATCTCTTGCCACATTTCCTCTGCTAGTATATCAGAATAATGGCTGATTATTCATTTTTTATGGATTTTATTTCAATAAATACAGCGATTATTATCACTTGAAGAAACAAATTGAGTCAGAGTTTGTTGACAATGGCGACAATAAGTTTTCAAAATCTTTTCTTGACCTGCCTAAAATGGAGCAGGAAGTAAAGCTTAAAGAGCGATTAAAGAAATATTGTCAAAAGGTACATTTTTCTCCATGTTTAGTTAAATCTACTTTACCAACTTTCTGTTAAATTTAGTTTGGGTTTGTGTAGGCATATAAAAGAGTGCTTGACAAGCCAGTCACTGAACTTCGAGAAGCAGGGATCTGTATGAGAGAAAATTCCTTTTACGTTGACACTGTTCGCAGGTGTGTGATTTAGATCAATTTTGCTCGTACTGTGCTTGCTTTCCACTTGCTAGCTGGGACCATTACTTGTTATTTACCTGGAATGGAAAATAAAGGAACCATTACCATTCACTTCTTTGTGATAAAAAGCATTTAGCAATTAGATAGCTGATTTACTTGGTATATTTTATTACATTTTCACAATGTTTTCGAATACTGAATATGAATCATTTTGTGATGTTTAAGCTTTCGAGATAGGAGGTATGAATACAAAGGACTAAATAAGGCTTGGAAGGGAAAGCTGTCTGAAGCCAAAGCTAGTGGAAATTCTATCAAGATCCAGGAAGCGCAAGTCTGTAGATTTAGAATGTTTATAGTCGATTGTGATAAAAAAACACTATCTTTTGACTTGTATGCTCTTTTTTTATAATGTTTACAGGATATGGTAATTCTATATGATTCGTTACAGCTAGCTCACAAATGTATACTTAACTCCTTCTATGGATATGTTATGCGGAAGTAAGTTAGCTTTTATTTGGTTATTATATTGGTTATATCTTGTAAAAGAATGGTTTTTATTAGTGATACTAATTTGATGTCTTTGTTTTTTTCAGGGGAGCAAGATGGTACTCTATGGAAATGGCTGGGGTTGTTACATATACTGGAGCAAAAATCATACAGAATGCTCGTTTACTAATTGAAAAAATTGGAAAACCACTTGAACTTGACACAGATGGTATTTGGTGTGCACTACCTGGATCTTTTCCGGAGAACTTTACTTTCAAAACAAAGTACGCTTTACCATCATAATTTTCATGGTCTTTGTATCTTGTATCATCAGTACCGAGATAATGTTAGTTCTGACGTGATCATTCTATTTATCCATAATCAATATAGATTTCTACTGTTTCTTCTAGTAGGCTGATTATTTCATGGGAATAATATATTGTAGAGATCTGAAGAAGAAGCTCACGATCTCATATCCATGTGTGATGCTTAATGTTGACGTGGCATTGAACAATACAAATGATCAATATCAGGTCAGCTTGCATCACAAAAAATTTCTTGGATTTTAAGTTAATAAATCTAGTTTGTCTTTGTAAGGAGATAGTTTTCAGATTGTAATTACCTAGGGACAAATTCTTGTCTTTCCGGCTTGTCTATATGATCAGTACAATGTTTCCTAAGTTTGAACTGATATTAACAGGTTCTCACAGACCCTGTCAATAAAATATATTCAACTCATAGTGAATGCTCCATCGAGTTTGAAGTGGATGGACCATACAAGGTTATACAAAATCTTGTCATTTAATTGCAATTATGTTTTGTTTTTTATGAAGACTTTTGGTTTCTTTATGGATATTCACTCAGGATTTTCTTGCAGGCAATGATTCTTCCTGCTTCAAAGGAAGAGGGTATTTTGATTAAGAAGAGATATGCTGTGTTTAATGATGATGGGACACTTGCTGAGCTGAAAGGTTTTGAGATCAAACGAAGAGGCGAGCTCAAACTCATCAAAGTTTTTCAGGTTGATGTTTTTGCTAAATCATACTTTATGCTGGTCAATTTCTTCACTGACACGGAAGTTCAAAATTCTTCTAGTTCTACTTGGCATAAACTTACTTATTTTAGTTTTCTGTAGATGTAGCCATGTAGGTGAACATCTATCTTGTATTTTGATTATTGGTTGAGATATTTTTGGGCATGATATTTTTGTCATCATTTTTATCGAAATGCTTAACAATTTCTTACTATAGGTAACTCCATGGAGGTCTTTGTATTAGAAAATTAGAAATATGATTATGTTTCACCCATGTTATTTTGAATTTAGATGTCCTTACAAAATAATTGTAATGATCCTTTTTTTTTTAATGGAGTAGAGTGTTGAGAGTGAGATAATAAGAGAAGAAATGAAGGTAAATTAGGAAATTAAAGGGTGATGTGACATAGTTATTTATTGTAATAGGAAGATTATTTGATTATATATTAGAAATGTGGGAAGAAATTAAAAGTATTAGCTATTGTTGCTTAGTGTTCTCGAGGGAGATTAGATTTAGGTTTTTGAATTGGTGGTTTTTCAAATTCGTGGTTAGGTTTAAGGTTATTTTCCAAATCTTGGTTTTCCAAATCCAAATCTTAACATTCTTCGGATTCATTGCGCAACAATGGTATCAGAGCCACTGTTTGAGAGGCCAAGCACATTTAGAGGAGAACCACCACTGCAAGGGTTGCGGTGCTTGGTTAGTCTCTATTGGCACCTGGACAGGGGTAGTCCAACCAGACTGGGTCTATCCATTTTATGTGGGAATCCGATGGTTCTATTTGCAGAAAATGAAGATATTGAAGAACAAAAAATAGAACAGTATGGTAACAAGAATCTAGAGCGTGTGGAAGAAATGGAAGAATGTTGGGAATTAATTTTGTTGGATTTGCTTTCTATTGTATGTGATAGGGTGAAAAATAATTAAAAGAAAAGAGGAGCATTCTGTGAATTGATCCCCTTCACAGAATGCGGCCTCCTCTGGATGGGTCTTCTTCTAGGGAGAAGTCATTCCTAGATGAGATAAGTGCAGAATTAAGTTTGCAAATGATTATCCACCAAATGAAAGATATAGGGAAGACTAAAAAAGGCAGAGGAAGTGAGGAATCTCTCTTTTGATGAATGAAAGCCTTAGCTCATCAGGTTGTGAGAAATTATTTGCAAAAATCAGTGGAGAAATAGGAAACGAGTTTGTTTTTGCTCGGTCACGATAAGATTGGTGACGATGGGAAGGAACTTCAAATCCACTCTTTGCACGACGACGCACAGACCTAAGTTTTTTTCTTACCAAGGGAAGAGCAGCGGAACCAATCAAGTTCGCAGGAGGCCAAGTTTGAGAACCACTGGCTTTGGGGAAGAAGATCATCTACATGGCCATCAAGTTTGCATGGGTCGAGGTGAGAAGCTTGCGTGGGTGGAGGCAAGAAAGAAGAGTTTCGTTTGTTGCAGTTCGAGATTGGACGCTGACTAAAAAAAAAATTGATGGGCTGGATTGTGGATCAGGCTATAAAGGAGAGCCAAATTGAAATGGATGAAATTGATTATGCCTTAACTTTTAAGGCAATTGCCTTGTGGGTTGAGCTAATAAATCATTTGTGATGCACCTCACAGTGCAAGAGGACAAATTCACACTTTGGTTCAATTGGCTATCTTCAAAACAGAGCCTTCACCTTCAAACAAATAGAACTTCTAGTGCAGGTAGCCAATTGCTTTCAAATTTGCAGGAGATCACAATCTATCTGAGAATTAAACTCGCACCAAATTTCAGGACCAAATTCGCAATGTAGCAAAAGTTACGCACACAATAGTACTCTGTTCTGAGAGCAGAACAGAAACGAGCTTACGAGTGGTCCACGGATTCCCTATACCCAAAAACCGTGACTTCGATGGACTCCCTTGAAAGAAGCCTCTTCAACTCATTTTCCTTCACTCTTCTGGTTCTCCTCTCTCAATGAACAACTCGAGCAAGTTGCTGGGAGAACGTAGTATAAAATCCAACCTCCAAGAATGAAAGAACATGAGGTTGGAAGTCTTTGAAAATCAAGTCGACGGTGGGCCCTAGACAAGAAGTCGGATTTGCGTTTTGAGAGGTAGCTTCAAAAACTGGTTGCAGCAGCAGCTTCTATTCTTCCAAAATTAGGTTAAGATATCATTAAGGAGGGTTTATGTATCCCCCTAAATGGTACCCTAATGATCAATTACATGAACGCGCTTCCAAGCACAAAAGTGGGCATGATGTCTCGGCTAACAAGCTAGCCGAGACTGCAAAACACTAACATAATATCAAACCTAAATTTAATTAAAATAAACCAAAGTTCCAGTAGTTTATCCAAACATTCACCTAATAATCATGTCATCATATCAATGGAACATGTTTTAACTCTAGGACACCTCATTAGCCTCTTCAAGTTGGTTACCCTGGATCACTTGGGTATTTAGCTCCAACTGAGGGTTCTCTTCATGGTGCCAAATGATCACATGTTTTGGTACCTCTTTGTCTTTATGCTTTGGCTCCTCTTCAAAGCCATCTAGGTACACTCCACCTGCAAAATAACAATTAGTTAGAAAACCTCGGGAGATAGGGCCTTGAGGTGCATCAATTTGCCAGGAGAAATATCCTTGTTCTAAATGGGTTTAACATTTGAGCCTAATAAATACAGAATCATCCAAGATTCACATTAACATGATAGTCAATTTTATAGGATTATGTGTAATCTAGTGATGACCTTGAGGACAAGGTCGTGAGTAGAGTATTGTTGAGAGTGAGATAATAAGAGAAAAAGTGAGGGTAAATTAGAAAATTAAAATGATGATATGACATATTTAGTTATTGTAATAAAGAGGTTACTTGGTTATATATTAGAAGTGTGGGAAAGAATTAGAAATACTGAATATTGTTGCTTAGTGTTCTTGAGAGAGATTATATTTAGGTTTTCGAATTTGTGGTTTTACATATTTGTGGTTAGGTTTAGGGTTAATTTCCAAATTTTAGCATTGTTGTTAGATTCGTGACTTGTTCTTTCAAATTCTTCGGGTTCACTAAGCAACATAGAGTTATAGGTTATTCAAGGACATCTTTGTGATAAATAATGGAAAAATTAGAAAATTTTTCGTTCTTTTTATATGTTTATATTCATATAAAATTTTGGTCATCAAAAAATGTTTTTGGCATGGTGTTGATGACTATATGCCCTCTATGAGTTGAAGTTTTATTTGTTCATGAATTAGATTCAGTTGTGTCAGATAGTTTTTTCGTTAGGGAAGGCTGAGTAACTGTCTGATGATCAATCAACATAATGGGTTGTGTTTATCCATAAACAATGTGAGCACATCCTAGCCCCTTTGTACTATCTGTTGAGTGATAGAATATGTTCCAATAGCTTGAAACAATAGATTGCATAATGATTATTTCTCATACGTGCAAAGAATCTTGGCCTCTCATCTTTTGCTACACACTACAATTTTCTTTGAGCTTATTGCTATATATATCTAATATTTATGTTTTTCGTGCAAAATACTGGCTTCGTTCCTGAGTGACTGTCTCTGTGTTTGCAGGCTGAGCTTTTTGACAAGTTTCTCCATGGGTCAACTCTGGAGGAATGCTATTCATCTGTTGCTGCAGTTGCAAATAGATGGCTTGATCTTCTAGATGTATGCTAAAATTAATAAATTTGCTTTCATTGATATTCTTAGATCCAAATTCCTCACTTCAGACTGCTAATTCAAAATGATGCTGAAGTTCCATATTGCTTATATGTCATTATTCAAGGCAAATATTTAATAGCTAACTTGAAACTTATTTGCTTTCTTGATATGCTATCAGAATCAAGGAAAAGACGTGGCTGATAGCGAGTTGCTTGATTACATATCCGAATCAAGTACAATGAGCAAGTCTTTGGCAGAATATGGTGAACAAAAATCATGTGCTGTGACGACTGCTCGACGACTTGCTGATTTTCTCGGGGATACAATGATCAAAGATAAAGGCCTACGTTGTGCATACATCGTTGCATGTGAACCAAAGGTGTGGTATATGGTTAAGCATTTGAAAGGAAGGATAAATTTCAACCAATTATTCTCACAATAGATTGCTCTTTTGGAGGATGGTTTTCTTTTTCTAACTTAAATCTACATAATAAACTGCAGAATGAAAGAACAATGTGTCGTGTGAATACTTTGATACCGTGGTAGATGTTAACTAGTGTCTTCTGTTGGAGATTATGAGTGCAGAATCTATAATGAAAAAGCAATTAACAGAATATGCTTACTTTTCTTAGGGTTCATTATATGGTTTCCTTGAGAATAATGTGTCCAACTGAACCGCTGCTTATGTTTTTAAATAAATATATATAGATATTCTACAATTGGTGTGGTAGGATATCCTTATTTTAATGTAGTATTATTAGCTGGCTATTCCATGTAACACATTTTGATCTGTCTTAAATCCTGTTATTAAATTCATTTGGTCAGAATGTTGTATTACTAAAACATTTGGTTGTACATGTTGTTGATACTAGTGTAAGAGGAATAATAATGTTCTTTGTTTTGTAGTACGTTTTTCTAATATGGTAGATTTGTAAGAATGTAGACTAATACAAAAAATTTTGAAATGAGATTGTAAATGATTTTATCGAAAATCAGCCCATCAGTGAACAAAAAAGTCATTGCGCTTCTAATTCCTGCACCAAGATTTGTTATGTTTCAGTGATAGTTTTGACCTTTAATTAAAGCATTTTTCTTAGTCTCTTTTTGCATCAATTGTGGCACCACTTGGAATTTTCACCTACTTGCCTCTTATGGAATCCCTACTAGCGTATATGGTCTTTGCTTTCTACATATAATTCAGATTTGATTTCCAATTCTGAAAACTATTATGTTTCCAATGTGATTAGGGAACACCTGTAAGTGAACGTGCTGTTCCTGTTGCTATATTTGAGACTGATGCAGGTAAAGTAGATTAGATGGGGATTTATACTGGATTTTGTGATCACATACTGAGAAAAGGGAAAATACCCCTTGAAATCGCAGATATCGTGAAGTTTTATGTACGAAAATGGTGCAAGATTTCATCAGAAGTTGGCATTAGATCCATTATTGACTGGTCTTATTACAAGCAACGGCTTTGTTCAGCAATTCAAAAAATCATAACAATTCCTGCTGCCATGCAAAAGGTACAGTTTGTTGTGGTCTATCTGAGTTGTGTTGGGTTTTTCATCTGATAATTAGTAAAATTTTCCAGGTTGCTAACCCTGTCCCTAGAGTAGTTCATCCTGATTGGCTGTATAAAAAGGT
Organism: Begonia loranthoides; assembly: GCA_022433065.1. Taxonomy (NCBI): domain Eukaryota; kingdom Viridiplantae; phylum Streptophyta; class Magnoliopsida; order Cucurbitales; family Begoniaceae; genus Begonia; species Begonia loranthoides. The sequence goes on from CM039481.1 coordinate 1,961,276, forward strand.
TCGTGAGAAGGATGACAAATTTCGGCAACGGAAGCTTGTTGATATATTCAACACCTCGAGGAAGGATACCTTTTCAAAAAAGGATGGTGTTTCAACCTTCACCAATCATGTTATTAATGAAGAGAATGCTGACGATATAGAAGATTTCCAAAAGAAAATAGACTCTGTAGATAGACCAAGACCCATTGTTCATTGCCATAAAAATAGTGCCGTGAGAAATCCAGTCAATGGAAGTGTACAGATGGATTCCCTGGAACAGAAAAGACATAAAGTGCATGAACCAACTTCACCAAGACATTTAAAAAATGTTGACAGAAAGTTGGATTACCAGGGGTGGCTTGAAACTGAGAAAATCAGGTGGAAGGATACTTTGGACAGGAGGAAGAAGCAGAGGTAATCATCCATGATTAAAGTCCCACTGATCTGAGATAAATACAAATGCTCCCAAATGAGAGGAAATGACTATCGTAGTCTTTCTAAAGATCTTTGAAATTCCCCAATTGATATTGATTACTCTAAGTCATTCACTAGCCTTGAGAATGACTTAAGAATAATAAACATTAGCGTGGACAAAACATAGGGAATAAATGAACGTCAGTATGATAAGAATTAACTCATTAAGTTTTTTAATTTTTTGGCATAATATAACGAGACAAGTGAATCTGGATTTCTAGGATTTTGAAGATGGACAATTTTTTTCTTATCAAAAGAAAGATGGACAATTTTTGGCTTAGGTAGATGCCATTCATAAACTCGATTATTTTCCTCCTTTGATGGCCATTTTGTTATGCATGTTTGTGTGTGTTATCAATTAAACGTTTCTGCTGGAGGCAATGATGCAGTTTTTGAGGGCCAAATTTTGTAGATTGGCAAATTCAAGGATTCCACTTCATGCTGATGGAGTTGGTCGGCTGGGGATTTCTATGAGTCATAAAGAAGGTCAAGGAAGAAAAGGAGTTAGTTCATATTTTAAGAGAAATGATATAGCCTTAACAAACTGCTATTGGCAGGTGAAGTTAATGTTTTTTCTTTCATATTTTTTCTGTTGATTACTATGATTACATGACCTTGTTTTCTGGGGTTCAGATTTTACAGCTCGTTCCAGGTTCAAAGAGTGGACAATTTTTTGCATGGGTTGTTGTTGAAGGAGTCATGCTTAAAGTTCCCATTACTGTTCCTAGAGTGTTTTACCTCAACTCCAAGGCTCCTATAGCAGAAACATTTGTAGCAAGGCATGTTAACAAGATCCTTCCTCATGGAAGGCATAACAATAATCTCTATGAGGTGTTTTAGCTTTATTCATTTGATGTTATGTCATGAATTTTTCAACGTAAATAATTGGATGAAAGTTATGTTGGCTTGGATTATTTGTCACAGGTTGTTATTGATGAAAGCCAATTTAAGACACAGAGCCACAAGCTTGCAGCTCTTCTTGCAGATCCTGAAGTTGAGGTCAGAGTTCAAAACATCTTTCTCATATTTCTCATAAACATGTGGAAATTATTGTTTTGTGGGGAGATGTTTATAATTTATTTCTTAATGAAACAAATTTTTGTTCCTGCCTCATTGTCTTGACATTTTTTCAATTATTCTAAAAATGATTTTTCTAACCTTTAGTCATGAACGGAAACACATCATATATTTAACATAATGGTATTTTCACAAGAAAGAAAAGAAAAGAAAATATACGTGTAATACTCTTAGGTCAATGATATCATACTAATATGTTGAAAAACACTTGCAATAGAAGTTGCTAATATGTTATTGTTGAAAGAGAAGATTAATAAAATTTACTGTTTTACAATGAACCATCAAAGAATCAAAATCAAAATTACAACATTTCATGTGTACCACGTGATTTTAAACTAATTCATGTTTTCAATCAAATTCAGATGGGAATTCTTTAATACCTATATATTGTAAGTAATTGTTTTGTATAATTTTAAATTATTTTCATAATTTGTATTTTCTGTAAAGGAAAAAATAGAGTTTTAGTTTGTAACTATAAATAGAGGGTAAAAAGATATATAGTTTTTAATAATAATGAGAAAATATCTGATAAACTTTTCTCCATGACATTTACTTTTAGTTATCATTTCACATATATGTTAAACTTTACTAATCCCAAAGTTTTTTTAACTATTGAGTTTAGGTTAATTTAATTATTTGATTTTTTTTTTTCAAAATTCTCTTTCCCATGCAAGACTAATTTTAGTGGTCCATACACATGAATATTTGAAATTTAAATAGGTTAAGTCAGGAGATAGACAGGAATTAAGGATCTCCAACCCTCATACTATGTTAAATTACTATTAATCTAAAAAAACTTAATTGTTTTTTACAAAATCCAAAAACTTAAAATATTTGGTTGAGATTGATTTAATCTTTTAATTTTATTTTTCAAAATGTTCCACGGGTGGTAAACATATTAATTTCAGATAAGTAAAATAAAATAATGTATTTACGTATTCGAAGCTATTACTTGTGTATATTATATCTAGGAGTTTTGGTATACTCGATAGAAATTAGAATTTTTCATTGTCAAATGTGTAACAATTATTTCGAAAAAATATTGGAGTTGCACACTCTAATTTCACTTTTAAGTTACACCCTGTGTCACTTGTTTATTTATACAATTATTTCCAAAAAATTTAGTTGAAAGGTGTGTGCATGCTTTTGTGCGTGTTTGTAGTTTATTCTGAAATGTAATACTTGTTGGTTGATTTCTTTTTTTGTTGAAAATGGAATAACTCTTTTTTGGATTCAATCTAAGGTTTTTTGGTCTGCTACTTTGCTATTATTCGGCTGCTCACCTATAGTTTATGTTGGTTATTTGTGTGTATCTGAACATGAATAATATTATTATTTTTTTGATTTTGACTGCATTGGACTTAAGTTTAATAGCATTTTGTGGATGAGTAGCCTGGAAAAATTGGCGGTGGTGGTTTTTTCTTGAACCATGACAGCAAAAACAACCATTTTAAATTATTTCAAGACAGACAACAAATTATGGAGATTCAGAAGATTAGGTGCAGAAATCCTGCCGTACACTTGCTTCGACTAGTTTTTAAATGCCATAATGATTTTGTAAATTTACCAGTATTTGATTTTTCTTCTATTTCAAAGTCCTCTTGCAAAGTAATACATTTATACTTTGAAATGGACAATAGGAAATTTGTTAGAGTTTGGTGTGACTTGAATTCTATTGGGTTGGAACGGTAGGCCCACATTGTAGATCTCGTTTAGGGTATTGTTTTCTCTATAAATTCATATAAGTTAGACTCGCAAAACTCGCGGTTGTATTTCGATATTTATAGTAGATTTATTCCTTTGCCCGTGGTTTTTTCCAGATTTTAAAGGAAAAACATTTTTACTTGACTTGTTTTTAAGTTCAACAGTAATTGTGCCGTTTCGTTCTAACTGATATGGGATTCTATTTAATGATCTGTTTGACCAGGGGATTTATGAAACCAAACTACCATTGGACTATAATTCCATCCTCCACCTGGGTTGTGTCTGTAAACCTGATAAAACTGCTAAGAAACAGACTCTTCTGGACGAGTGGAATCTGAATGAACTGCACATGAAGACTACAACAGAATACAATTATTTGGAAAAATCCATCTCTTTCTTCTACTTGTATAATAGGTAATATTTGCTGTACATTCTAGCTAGACATTGTGACTACCTGTTGCTGGTTTGGTTTTTGGTATTCGTAGGCTGATTGTTACATGCGATAATAATCGTAGGACTTTTGATATGGAGTTCCTTTTATCTTAAGCAATTTTCTTTGATTTATTTTAGTTTCTTATGTTATTTCTTCTATTCTCATATCTAGTCATAAATTTTTGTTGATTCATGGACCTCATAAGTGGGTACACAATTTTTAGATTGGCAGAGTTGTAATTAAGTAGACGTCTCGTGATTTTCTATAACTAGTGAAAACTAAAAATCTTGCAAGCTTAAATTAATAATTGCAAGGATAGTTTATTTCTGCCTAATATTTTTACTCCATATGCTGCTCTTGTTTTTGAAAATAAATGTTAGATGTAGCGCTCTAATTGATGATTGCTAGTAGTAAAATAAGCTTACACTTCTAAATGATTGAAAACATTTCAAATTTTTTGGGTACTTTCCAATTGAAAAAAAATAATTAGATTTTACTATCCACTTATCTCTTTTTAAAATCAGTTTGATCAAAGCTTTAAGTATATCTATTTGAAAATTTCTTTTCTTAGTGTGACTTATTCCAATTATTATTTTTTCTGCGAAGAAATTGGTTGATTCCAAGAGACAGCAATGACATGCTGAAATCATTCTTCTCTATTATTGTATCTTATAAATGATTTTTAAGGGTCTCATACATGTTTTTTCTTTTTGTTATACAAAGAATATGCCATTGAGATATTTCCAATTTTTCTGGGACTTGAAAGCTTAATAAGTAACATTCTTTCCTTGTTTTGTTATGCCACGAACCACCCAGCTTTTTCATATGGAGCTGGCTAAAATGGTGGTGAAGAAGAATATTAGTTTGCCTCTGCAAACGGATTATTGGATTCATTGTTATCAGGGTCTGGAAACTGATTTTCTTTTCATGAAAATTTCTGATATTGTGAATGTTATTGTATTCAGCATCTCGGAGGGACGGGCTTTGTATATTGCATACTTTCCTGCCTCAAGATCCATATATGTGGTGGTGGTTAATCCATATCAAAACAAAGATCTGTCGCCAGCTTTTCTGGAAAAACTATTTCGTGAAGCTTGCCAAGTGTTCTCTATTCCAGTCAGTGGTATCATCTTCAAGGTAACATTCTAAGAAAAATCAACCACTAGCATGAGACCCATATAAAGATAGTAAATTTTGAAGTATCAAAAAATATTGTTCATATAAAATATTTAAGCTGATGATAAACAATGTAAGTATGGCAAAGTGTGCAACAGAAATTGAATATCACTTCAAGCTTTTCACTATGAAGTGTAAATCAATGGAACTCCACCGGTAATAAAAATGAACCAACTTATCATATGTGATATCAGGATGGCCATGGTCACTCTTTGAAGTTGGGAATCAAGGTTCATGTGGCACATTGAATGTAAGGTTCAAGTGCGATGACTCTTAGATGATAGTCAAGCACATCTCATTTATTATTCTGTTCAAGCCTTCGTAATAGTTAACAAAAAAGTAAACAATGATAACAAAATTATTGCCACAAATCTCTCTTACGAGAATGGGCAAGGATTAGGTAGTTCAGAACCTTATTCTGATGGACTTATTCATCTGTTGCACTCTTAGTCATACTCGACCAATTCATTAATTTGAGTGAGCTCTAGATTGTTTAGACTTGAATGTCAAAATTATACTGCAAATTGCAAAGATAGAATGTAACAATAATGAATACAGTTGTAAAACTAATAAACAGAGCATCAATTTTTTACTTGAATACCTACTGCCAATTTTCTCATCTCTTCTTTCTTTTTTTCAAATAAAAGATGCAATATAAAAACTATCATTAATAGCTAACTAGTTTTTAAGAGTGTTAATTGTTTACGGAGTTGAACATTTTTTTATGCTTTCTCTTGCCCTCTTATACATTATGTGCATTTTTTTTATAAGATACATTATGTGCATTGATATAGTAAAATTTACCGTTAAAAAAGTGGATGACTGATGGGATTGAAGAAGATTGAAATTTGAAATGAGATAGTGTGTTTTCATTAGTTTGAAAATCTCCCTCTTCTTATTTAGTTATTTATCATAAAATGTTTTTTCTGCCAGAGTAATCTAGAGGTAGAACCATTTACTCGGCCTCTATTCTGATATATTTATGAACGACAATATTTCAAATGCATCTCCAACACTTAATTACAATTAATACGTTGTGTACAATTTAGGTTGACTATGTTGGACGTGTCAAAGATGCTGAAATATTTATGCAGCGAGCAATAACTGAGTACAGGTTTGTTTGATAATTGTTTTCTAGCCTTGAAGGAGCTAAATATTTATTTTTCTTCAAAATTCTACTGAAATGTGCTATTTTCATGAACCTACTTTAAGTCATCCTTACAATATTTTTTAATCTTTTGAAGAATTTATGCCTTACTCTTCTGTTTAGCTGAGAAGGGCACTAAATTCACCCTAGTTTAATGATGCTACATGTTTTTTTGTTTTGCTTGTGCTGCTTTATGTGATCACATTGGACCACAGACTTGAACATGATGGACCTGCAATAGCTGTCATTGAGAGTCCAATTGCTCAGCTGCTTAAGTCAGGCATACGAGCTCTAGATGACTTCCCATGTGTGAACATTCCATCCAATGCTCGTGATTGCCAATATCAGGTTGAAAATTTATGACTGACAGCTGTTCATGTTCAAGGTTCTTTAAGTTTAGCTTCTACCATATTCTAAAAACTACATTTCGTGCCTAATGATGAGCTCTATGCAGGTTCTTGGTTGGCAACAAGTGGCTGCGAAAATTGGAATGCAACGTTGTTCTGCTTCATGCCAGTGGTTGAATGAGCGGATTTCTCTCGCCAGATATGCTCATGTATTTCAATTTTTCTTTTGTTTGTTTGAAAAATGGGAAATACAGGAAGGAAGGGATATCTTTAAGACCATTCTTCTTCTATCCTGACTTGAATAGAAATCTGTATGTTTGAAACATCTTAAACAGGTGCCATTGGGAAATTTTGAACTTGATTGGCTAATATTTACAGCAGATATCTTCTTTTCCAGAGCATTACGTGATAAGCAACAGGTTTTTGTTTTGTGCCTTATTTATGTGATGTTTTTCTTCACAGGATTTAAATGATTTGTTGGAAACTTAAAATTTTGGATCATATAGCTTCATCTGTTTTCGTTGTCTTTCACCTATCTATCGTGCAAAGTAATTTGGTTGAAGAAGGCGATGATCATGGCATTAAATATTTATTATGTTTTCCTGCTGTGTTGAGTGATTTTTTGTTCTCAGGTACTTTGGATATCAAATGATGGGGTTCCAGATCTAGGGGGAATTAGTGAAGAAGATACATGTTTTGTTGATGAGGTTCGTTGCAAATAAATATCCAATTCCTCTCATATTTTCATTTTTATTTTTACTATATTTTGATATTTTATTTATACTGTCTTTATATACATAGACTGGTTTGATTATATTCTCATTATTACATCTTAACTGTTACTCTGATGAAAAATTAAAGAACTCTTTTAAAATGTCTTTTTTTTATCAACAAAAGATATCTTTCTTGTTGGTGTTTCATGTTCTATTAATAATAATAATAATATTTTCTTTTAAATAGGTTCAGCAGCCTGTTTTAACATATCCTGGAGCATATAGAAAAGTTGCCGTGGAGCTTAAAGTGAGAAAATATTAACATTATTGATTCATTATTTATCTTTCTATTACTAAAGTAACATCAACATGTTACCTAAACAAGAATCCATGAATATCTATTTATTTTGCAGATTCATCACCTAGCTGTTGACGCTCTTCTAAAGAGCAACCAAATAAATGAGTTGGAAGGTGGTGTTTTATTTGGATTTGACCAGGACGTGAATGCAGGATCACAAAGTTTGCATGAACAAGGTGGATTTGATGAGGCCGCCTCATGTGCGCCAGTATTTCGTGTTCTTAAACAGTTCGTACAGAGATGCCTTGCTGATGCAGTAACATCTGGAAATGTGTATGCTGATGCAATACTTCAGCACCTATATAGATGGATTTGCAGGTTTTAACATCGTAATATATTTATTATGTGTCTGGTTATAGACTCTCTATTTAATGCCTTAAATTTCTCCGCAGTCCCCAATCAAGACTTCATGACCCAGCTATTCATCGTACACTTCATAAGGTAGTCCTTGTAGCTAAATGGTCTTCCACTTTTAAGGTTTAAGCATTATCCCGTCTTATTTTTAAATTTTAATTGCCAATCTCTTGTAGAGGTTTAAATTCCTTCTTCCTTGGAGGATATCTCCTCCTTGCTTGTATTCTTTCTTGTCAATGTCTCTTTCTTTTCTAATTTATGTCAAAAACAACTGATTTTCATTTCTATGACATTGATTATTTTATTTCCTTTTGAAATATGTATTAGGTTAGTGAGACATGAGCTTATGTACCAAAAAGTTACGCACTGTCCTTCTAAGAGATGTTTTGACACCCCTGGACACAGCTTACAGTTGTAGGACATGAATGAACACTACTTTTCCCTTTTGCTCTTCTGTTTCCTCCTAGTTGTGGATCTCTCTATCTCTAGAGGGATTTGAAGTTCTTGTCATTTTATGTCAGCTGTGGGTTCGAAGACTTCTTCTCGAGCAATGTTTGAAATCTTCTATTCATCTCACTTTTCACTCTTTTTCTAATATATACTATTTCGATTTATTAATATACGTATACACTCACATGTTAAGTTTTCTGTGTGTCTATATCACTAGCAAGAATTCCACAAATAATAATTTCTTCTTGCCTTTCTCTTTTTCATTGTGCTAAATATTTTGTAATACATACTTTGCTTTGATATCAAAATTTCTCAACTTATGGGCTTATGATTTCTTTTGATTGTTAACAACTCTTCTAGATCATGCAAAAAGTTTTTGCTTTAGTCTTGGCTGAGTTACGCAAATTGGGTGCTACTATCATTTTTGCCAACTTCTCAAGGGTAATTATAGACACGGGAAAGTTAGATCTCTCCGCTGCCAAAGCTTACTGCGATAGTGTGCTTACAACATTGCAAACTAGGTTGGTTTTGAGAAAAATTTTTATAGTAGATATGCTCTTTTCTATCCCTTGTGAAATTCTCGCTGATTTCACAGAGATCTATTTGAATGGATTGAGCTGGAACCAGTACAATTTTGGCATTCTTTGTTGTTTATGGATCAGGTGCATATTTTCTGCCTCATTGCTTGTGAAATTTGCACATTTCATTAATTAATTAAATTGTATTTATGATTCCTTGAATGTTTAAATTAGATTTAAATTTTTGTATAGCGCTTGTATTTTTAATACTGTGGATTAGATGTAACTTCATGATTTTTCGTAGATTAGATTATTTTCTTTGAATAGTTTCCTTAGTATCTTTTGTTGGCTTATAGTAGGATGTTAGTATCTTTTGGTGGCTTATAGTAGGATGTAATATTTGACGTAATGACATGTCCTAAAGTAACCTCTTAGATTCTAAATTCTAATACTTTTCTAATTTATTTCATCGATTATGTTTACCAGTTCATCATCAAAATTCTTAGTTCGCAAATCAAAATTCTTGATAAAATTTGTGAAAGCTTCAAAATATATATTAAATCTCTTTTATTGAAGTATCAAACTAAAGGTTGACACATTTATTTTAACCGAGTAATGAAAGACTTAGGAATAATAGTCAAAGCAAAATTCGGCACATATGCTATTGATATTAAATGTTCAATTCATTTACATAATTTTTTTTTGTAGTACAATTATGGAGGAATCCCTGCAAAAGATAATGAATCTGTTCAGGATGAATCACAAGTGGATATTGTATCTAGCTGGAATATTGCTGAATACTTGCCAAAGAAAATTCAGGTGAGTTTTCCTAGTTTATTTCTTGCACCGATGAAGGAGCAAAACAGCAGGTCATTTGTTTAAGTTCACTGGAATTATAATAAGTTCACTCTATGATTCATCTGGCTAATAATTTTTTTATTTATCTCTTTGATTGCAGGATCATTTTGTTTTTATTATCTCTCAATTTTTATACATTCCCTGGAAATATTCAACAAAACAAGCTTCTATTAGAACATCTTTGCAGCATAGCGACTCATGCACGCCATCTATCACAGTTGTAGCTGCCGAATCCTTGGAGTCACATATGACGGAGTATCTAAAGGGGGAGGTACTAGTAGGGTCATTCATTAATTAGAAAAGTTATAGACTTTGAGATTACTTTTGGACTTGCCACGTCAGCTACCCATGACATAGGGTTACTTGCTTGTTTTTCAGATTAGCTCCTACTTCACTGAAAAACTACTTGGAATAGTTCGTGATATTGTTTGTCATATGAAGGGTATCAATAAAACTGATAGTGATCAACATAGTTTGTCTGGGATTCCACAACGTTCTGGTAGCAGCCACAAAGGGGATGCTGCTCTGGAGTTCATTAAGCATACCTGTGCTGTTTTGGCACTAGATCAAACTGTTCAGCATGATGTTCTGGTAATATTCCTTATTCAGGCATAAATTGATAGAACAGTTGACAACATAACTGATAAGATCAAAGATTTTCATGAAGAAAAGAATAGGAAGAAAAGTACAATCCACACACTGCAATCACAGTGTTCTCCCAGACTTTGCTATATTACATTTACAATTCCCTCAAATACCTCTGGAGCTACACACTCCTTACAAAATACTCGATAATCCCCTTCTCAACTACACCAAATCTTTTGATAATAGACTCGCTTACAACTACTAACCACTAAATGAATAATTGCCCCTACTACATTCATTTTAACCCCCAAACTTCTAACTTCCATTTATTAACCTTCTAACCTATCAATATCCAACTTAAATATTTTCATTTCCACCAAAAAAACTGAAATCTGAACCCCCAGATGTGAAATTTTTACTCTCTCTCTCTCTCTCCCCCCCACAAACTCTTTTTATATATTCTTTATTGAACTCTTTCCTCATTCCGATTCTATCAACTTTTCTAGAAGGTTTGTATTATGAACAGATATTTTACAATTTGGCCCATCTTTACCAGAGGTATAGTATGGATATTATTAGTGTTATTTTCCAAACTTTCTGAATCTTTTAGACTCCACCTTCAGAATATTATTTTGCAGTTTCCCTTGGCTTATTATGTATAAGTTTTAAGCGAGCTTATGATACATTTACAAGGGTTTATTATAGATAGAGATGTTATTTTAGTTATTCCCTTATTCTGCAGGTGCTAAGAAAGAATTTGCTGAAATACGTTCATGTAAGGGAGTTTGCTCCAGAAGCTGAGTTTTTTGATCCCTGCTCGTCCTTCATCCTGCCAAATGTCATTTGCAGGTAAATAAATTCCAGTTTGCTGCTATACTAAAACAGAATAATCTTTTGGCAAAATAGGGTCATTTGAGGTTGGAAAACACTTCAATTTCTTACCTTATCTAATGTCTTCAAGGTAATTTGGTGGCTTATGCCTGTCTTGAGTGAAATAAATACACGTAAATCACCTTTACTTTGTCAAATGGGCTGCAATGATGTGGTAAGGAATGAAATTTCTGTCACCGGTGTTGGGTTTCAAACGTCCAACACTTTTACAGTTCTGGAAACAAACTTCCTAACCAGAAATCACAATTTGCACTTAACAAAAAGACAATACACCCTGAATTTACAGAAAATATTGAAGCATTAACTAAACAACAACAAATAGTAATAATACAACACCACAAACCTGAAAACCAACGGTTTGGATTCACTCCTAGTTTAAGGAGGAATGTTCTTAAGATTTGTATGCATAAAGAATCCTCCCCCCCCCCCCCCCCCCCAACTTCCAAATTCTTTTATTTACTCAAACTGTCCACCTGGTAACTTTCCACACAAAGCCCTTCCCAGAACTACCCTTAACCTCCTCCTATTATAAACAACACCAAAATGATCTCCTCCTCCCATAAGTCTATCACTACTCCCCCCTTTCAAAGTGACCTTGTCCTCGAGGTCGAAGTAGGAAAAACGAACTTGAATATCATTGACTGGTTCTCATGTAGCCTCCTATTATGGAAATTTTTCCCATTGCATTAAAACTGCTTGTCCATAGGGCCCATTGCGGCGTTGTAACACCTTTGTCGGAGTTGGAGAACTTCTTTTCGAGGTGATACCTTCCCAAACCACTGGAATATTAGAGAGAGCATGGTCGCCAATGACTTTCTTTAGTTTTGAGACATGAAACACTAGGTGAGCCTTTCAACCTTCAAGTAATTGTAAGCGATAAGTCACCGCCCCCACTTTTGCCAAAACAGCAAAGGCGCCAAAATACTTAGGAGCTAATTTATGTATGGCTCAAGTCTGAATAAAAGTCTGACGATACGGGTGAAGCTTCAACCATACTAAGTCCCCCACTTGGAATGCCCTCTCTACCCTAGAGGAAGTTGCATATGTATGCATTCAATCTTGAGCTTTTTCCAAATTGTGACAGAGTATTTTGAGTTGGGCATCTCTTTCGCGCAGTTGTTGATCGACGGAACCCACGGTGGTCTATCCTCCACAATAACTTAGTAATGTTGGTGGGTCACGACCATAAAGGGCTTGAAATTGAGTGGTTTTAGTTGCTCCATGAAAATTGGTATTATACCAATATTCTGCCCAACATAACCATTTACTCCAATAGAAAGGTGTTTTGGAGGTGAAATAACGTAGATAAGCTTCTCAAAAACAATTGAGAACAACTTCTGTTTATCCATTGGTCTAAGGGTGGTATTGAGCTAATTTTGAGCTTGATTTGCTATAACTTGAATAATTCTTACTAGAAAAGACTTGTAAATATTTTGAAACAGTCAATGACAATGCTTCGAGGAATACCATGAAGCTTAATTATTTCCTTGCAAAACAATTCTGCCACCACTTTTGCTAAAAATGGATGTTTGAGATCTAAGAAATGTGCATACTTTGTGAATCGGTCAACCACTACCAAAATGGAGTATCCCTAGGATTTGGAAAGTCCTTCAATGAAATTTATGGAAATGTCTTCCCAAACTTGCTTTGGAATAGATTAAGGTTGCAGTGGATCCGCTGGATGTGTGGATTATGTTTTGTTTTTTTGACAGATAGCGCCATTGGACATCACTCAATTGACATATTTTGCTAATCCCTTCCAATATACATTAGCACTTAATCGTTTAAAAAATCACCGAGTGCCTAAATGTCTACTCATGGGGGTGTTGTGAAATTCTTCCAATAACTTGTCTTTCAAAGAGGAGTTATTCGAGATAAGAATCTTATTTTTGAACAATAACACCCTTTAGAAATAGCGTACCTTAGGTCTGTGTTGGTGCCATTCAAAATGGTATCTCTGATTTTTCGTAATTCTGAATTGACAAAAATTTCTTTATCCAATGTTTCCATGTCTAGTAATTGAGGACCCGAGAGGGCAAACAAAAGGTCGGTTGCCTTCCAACCCCCTCGGCGAGAAAGAGCATCAGCAGCTTTGTTGTCGGGTCCTGGTTTGTAACGAATGTCAAACTCATACCCTATAAGTTTCACTAATCATTTTTGTTGGTCAGGCGTGGTCAACCGTTGATTTAATAATAATTTTAGCGAACGCTAATTAGTATATATTGTAAAATGCCACCTCAACAAATACGATCTCCATTTTTGCAGGGCTAAAACTAAGAACATGAGCTCTCTTTCATAAACTGATTTATTTTTGGTTGATCCAGTTAATCATCTCATAAAAAATGCAATGGGACGGCGAGCTTGCATCAGAACTACCCTTAAACCCTCTCCAGATGCATCCACTTCGATTTCAAATTTGTCAAAAAATTTTGGTAACGCTAACACTGGGGTTTCAGTCATTCATTGTTTGAGTTCGTCAAAAGTAGGTTGAGCTGGTTCTGTCCAACAAAATGCTCCCTTCTTGAGTAATTCGGTGAAAGGTCTGGCAATCGTGCCATAATTGCAGACAAAACGCCGATTATATTCAGTTAACCCTAAAAATTCCCGCACCTCCTTGATATTAGATGGAGTAGGTCATTCTAACATAGCTCGGATTTTATCCTCTTCTGCTGATACCCCTTGAAGACTGATGCGGTGGCCTAAATAATGCACAAAATCCAGGAAGAATTTACATTTTTTTGCGGTTAACTATGAACTATTCATCTCGCAAGATCCCAAACACCGTACGTAAATGTTTATAATGTTCACTTATACTAGTATATCATCCAAAAGTACCAACACGAACCGTCGGAGGAATGGACGAACCATATCTGTCATAATTGTTTGAAAGGTGGTCAACCCATTGGTTAGGCCAAATGGCAAGACCAAGGACTCGTAATGACCATCATGCATTCGGAAAGCTATTTTTTCCACATCTGCCGAATTCATCCGTATCTAATGGTATCCACTTTTCAAATCAAATTTTGAAAAATAAGAAGTCTTCTGAAGTTCATCAATCAACTCATCTATTACTGGTATTGGAAAGTTATCTGCCACGATGAGTTGGTTTAATTTTCGATAATTGACACAAAATCTCCATTCTCCATCTTTTTTCGAACTAATAACACCGGACTAGAATAGGGGCTCTGACTTGGTAGCCATGTCGCTTTTCGATCTGAATTTTCTGTGAATGCGGATATCGGTAAGGTCGAATATTTGGAGGAATGGCTTTGGGTTGCAAACGTATGGTATGTTACGACTCCATACGGGAGGGAGTGTTAACTACTCTGAAAATAACCTTGCATATGCGCTGTATAACGTTGCCATATACCCATAAATCGCATTATTTGCATTTCTTCTTCCTGATTTTGCTTGCTTTGCCATTCAACCAGATAACATTCTTCTCCTTGAGTCACTGCCTAAACCACATTTTTAATGGAGACTTGCCGAATAAACAGTTGTGTTTCCCCTTGTAGAAGATAACTAATTCTATTTTTAATAAATTTTAACCAACAATGAGTGAAATTAGTTTGGAACATATCCAAGGTGAGCAACAAATCCACCTTTAATACAATATCAACACTGGGAATCTGAAATGGATATTCCTCCATTGCAAATTCTACCCCTTGCAACCACAATTTGAGACCAAGACAAATAGAATGGACGGTGATTTGAAATCCATCTCCAACCCTCACCCCAAATTCAGGTACCAAGATTGTTGGAAGGTGCAGTTCAGTAGCAAGTTTCTGACTTATAAAGGAAGAATTTGTGTCATAATCAATAAGCACTAAAACTTTTTTTTCCTTCCAGTTGTCTAAATAATTTAAAAGATCGATTACTAACTATGCTAGCCATGGTGAGCAGGGACAACTCCGATTGCATAAACATCAACCCTTCCTTTGCTTCTTCATCCTCTTTTTCAGTTTTTTCTTCTACGTTATTAACTTTAGAATCTTCCTCTAATAGTTGTAAACCTGATTTGCACCGGTGACCCGCTTCTCATTTATTGCCATAACAGAAGCATAAATTAGCTTCACGTCTTCTTTGCCGTTTCGTCTGTGTGATGGCCACCCTACTTCCTACTGAATCAGTAATCCGTGCTCCATGAAACGGGTTCAGATCCCCTCGGTTAAGTTGAAGTGAGTTTGTTCCTACCTGGTCATGGAAAGCTCCCAATGGAGGCTTATTCGATTGGGGTATCATTTCTTGGGTCAAGTTCTTGTTGGGTCCATAAGAAATCCACCCGAGCCTTTTCTTTTTTATCTGTTGTAAGGCTTGCATTTTGAATTCATATCTTAGGGCTAACATTAGAGCTTCATATACGTTTCTAGGCTTCAAGATATAGATATCATCTTGAAGCTCCCAAGACAGCCCATTCAAATAAGCTCCCAGCACGGCCTCTTTATCCATGCCTCGAATTTTTGCAGCCAACTCTTGGAATTGCTCACCGTACTCTTTCACACTTCCCGTTTGTCGTAATCTATTAATTGTTCTTGATTAGAACGGAAATCCTTGAGTTTGAAACATTGTCCAGCAAATTTGAGATTCTCCCAATTTAAGCAGGCTCTTGTTTAGTTATCCATTCATAGTAATTTCATATTTTTTCAATTAGATAGTCAAACGCCATATAGACCTTGTTTTTGGGATCAACTCTAGTATCTCTAAAATACCTCTAGTCTCTCTAAATTACCTCCCAAGCTGGCCAATTTTTCCCATAAAAAACTGTTAACTCCATCTTTGGAGGACTGTCCCAATCTCCTCTTCTACGAAAACCCGTGGGACTCCCTCTCTCTCCTCTTAACAAATAGGAGCCTCTCTCAAAACTTCGGCCAACACAATTTCTGTCCCAACCATCTTCATTCCTGTGCCAATCAGTTCTTGGATACCTTCGGTTCCTCTGCTCCCCGCGCCAACACACTACCGGCGGAAACCTTTGGTCGGTGTCATCCGTCGGCCGGGTAGGGTTTCGGGATTCAGAATCGTCGATACCCAGTCCCCCTTTTCCTTTGTCGACCATCAGACTGACGTTTGGCGTAACTTCCAGAAGTCTTCAGAACTTTGCTCGCAACTGGTTAAGGTCCACCCTTAACTCCGGTAGTAAATGGAAAGCTTCCTCCACCTTCGGTAGCATCGCTTCTATTTGAGGCAGAATCGACATCTAATGTCGCAAGGTATGCCTGCTTAGCATTTTTATCCAAGTCTAAACGGATGCCGAGCATCTCCTTCTCAATTTCTTCCATTCGGTCTCCTCTGGTTATAGGTTTCACCATGCTCTGATACCAAATATGTTGGGTTTCAAACGTCCAACACTTTATAAAAACAAATTTTACAGTTCTGGAAACAAACTTCCTAACCAAAAATCACAACTTGCACTTAACAACAAAACAACACACCTGAATTTATAGAAAATATCAAAGTAGCAACTAAACAACAACAAATAGTAACAATACAACACTACAAATCTGAAAACCACAGGTTTGGAATCACTCCCAATTTAAGGAGAAATGTTCTTCAGATTTGTCTGCATAAAGAATCTTCCCCCCCCCCCGGCTGTAATATCCAGATTCTTTTATTTACTCCAACTGTTCACCCTGTAACTTCCCACATAACGCCCTTCCTCCTATTTACGGAACTACCATTAACTTCCTATTATAAACAACACCAAAATGATCTCCTCCTACCATAAGTCTATCAATCGGCCAATCATGGAAAGATGTGTCCGCTAACATCTGTGGTCAGCGAAAATTTTCTGTATGTGCTAGTAGGCAGTCTCTTACCTTCCCTTTGGGTTTAGTATTAATGGGCATAAATGGATGTGATGCAGGGAGTGGGAAATATAGTAATGATTAAGAAAGATTGAGTAAGAAATAGGAAAAGAGTAGAAGGAAAGAGGGGAGAAAAACCAGAGGACGAAGTTTGAAGAAGTGGGAAGTTACGAACACTGCATTTTCCAAATTCATCAACCACCCAAACAAACTACACAAGTGAGTTTAAATAAAAAATTTAGACTAACGGGCTGGTTAAGGGATAAAGCCCAATTACAAAATATAATTAAAAACAAACTACAAAACATTATTAAAAACAAATAACATAGTTAAAATAAATAGCAAAGTGTTCATGACATATCCTCATCAAGATGCTTCATTGTATTTTGTCAAATTTTGTAGGACGTCTTGTCCCATATATACATAAATTTTGAGTGTTGATTATTATCCACGGAACTCAGCTAATGAATGCCAAGGGATTATAGAGACTTGTAAGAAATTGTAAACATCATAATATCAGGACGTGTTTGGTTGACTGAGGTAGGTGCTGCTAGGTTTTTTGGTTTTTGGGGTCCATAAAACTGTCTGAGCTTGGCATAGGTGTCTTTGCCTGTTATAATTATGAATACTTTCGAAATTTCAAGTAAAACATTGAGCTCATGTTGATTATTATGATATTTTATAGTAGAGTATGCTTTATTTTTCTGATACAAGATGCAAGCTATTTTTGTTGAACCAAACCCAAGGGATAGCCGGGCTGGTTTTTTTGCTGCTACAGTCTCATTTTTGTGATCACCCTTTTTTGGGGAAATTTGATGGCTAATGTAGAGAGACAGTGCTTGTTAGTGTTGATTACTTCTCTCCTTTGAATGTTAGGTTCACATTGTAATAGACTCAAATTTAATAAAATGTTTAAGGAATTGATTTTTTATCAATAACAAAATAGTAAAATATAAATAGTCATTTGTCTTCGATCACTTTCAATTAAAGTTGTCTATTATTGTTCATCTCTTACATTGCTCTAATCAATATTATTCTCAAGTGTAAAATCTATGTGAACTGCCTAGTAGGCAATGCTTGTTCAATGCAGTCGCTTTTTTTTTATAAGTTGATCTCGCCCTGCATTTCTTCCGAGCTTCATCAACTTAACAGTTGGATCAAAAGTTGCTGATTATATTTTCAATGCAGCTATTGCAACGACTGTCGGGATATGGACTTGTGTCGCGACTCAGCTTTGCAGACGCAGGATTGGTGCTGTGCTGTGCCACAATGCGGCCAACCCTACAACCGGGAGGTGATGGAGAATGCTCTTCTTCAAATTGTAAGGCAGAGAGAGCGTGCATTTCACCTACAGGACGTTGTATGTATCAGGTGTAAGCAGGTAAAAGCTGCTCATTTAGCTGAGCAATGCGCGTGTGCCGGCTCATTTAAATGCAGGGAAGATGTCACAGAGTTTCGCAGCAAGATGAAGATTTTCTTTGGCATTGCTGTTCGTCAGAAGTTTCAACTTCTCCAAGAGTGTACTTCATGGATTTTAGAAGATCGCTGACTACCAAACTTTTGCCAAGTTGTAGGAAGCGACTGAGAGCTTATTGTAGATGGAGCTATCATGTTTGAGAGCTTCAAAAGTGCTGCAACGTTCTTGTAAATTATGGTCAGAAGATGGAGAAGAGGCGCCTTCGACTCCCTCTCCTTTCCCTATCAGTCTGGAGAGGGAAAATGGTAATGGGTAGTAGAATAGACAATGTCATAGAATGTAATATTGTAATATATTCTTTCAATTTATGTCCAGTGACATATCTGGACATAACTTTGAATAACTTGAAATTATTTTATCAATAAAATTAACCAATTTTTGTCATGTTCTGAAGCCGACCAACAAACATTTTGCAAATTCTGCCTAGGTTTTACGAGACAGAATGCGAAGTTGTAGTCTTTGCTGCAAAGATCTTATGTTCATAACCTCATTTTAACAAGCATTGGCAGAATAATATTTTGGGTACTACAACTCATTTATTGGAGTTGCGTGATTCAAGGCTTGTTACGCACGTCTATATTCATCCCCACAATCGCCAATAATTGTAAGCAGATCCTTCCCCTTTTTGGAGACTTCTTGTATGCTGCCCATATCTTCCTCATCAAGAACTAGTGAAAATATGGCATTGGTGTCCCTTATATGTTCTGATAACCCAAGTCTAACACCTATCATTGATCCTCCCACTGTTGGCTGCAGTTGTATAAAACATGATGTTAATAACTCAAGGATTTATTCAGAAAAGTCATTTGTTCTGTGTTGTAAATGAGACTTGCCTGATCCAATATATATTTAACGGCGACAGTCGGGATGGAAACCCCATGTTTTGTAGCTACTCTCTTGAGTGTTTGAAGCAAGGCTTGGAACAAACTCCATCCTCCCCATGCATCAACCATCTGCCATATATTAAGCCTTAAACGCCCATTACACAGATATTAAGTATTTCAATAGCTAAAATCTCATATCGTGGAGCAAAGACTCAAATTTTCAAGTCATTCTTTGAAAGATTGGACTACCCTTTTATACTTTTGGAGGGAAGGAGTGTTTAATGAAGGGCCAGCGAAGGGAATGGATAAGTTGGTGTCAAGAAACTTCTCAGATAGCAGACCACCCATTACAGTTCCATACCTGCAGAAAACTAGAAATATTTAGATGCAAAGTAGAGTGTTGTAAAAATAAATCTGAGTGGCTACAAGACCTACAGTGGAAATCCCTTAAAGCACAACAAGATTTGAACCACTTGGTAAAGTTGTTGATGATCATATTTAAATGCTTCCAAAAACTTGATTCAAATATATCATATAAACAATCGCATTATCCACAATGTGTCTCCCTTGATGTTTAGAGCTAGACAGACAGAGAGAGCGATAGAGAGAGAGAGAGAGAGGATATACGTTATAAGTTTGACTCCTGTCAGCTGACAAAGCTCTGCCATCTTCTGCTGAGGCCGCATGTCAACAATTGAATGTTGCACCTGCCAAAATAAAATTACAATGATTCATCACGAATATATTCGTACACTAGATGATGGAGATGACAGAAAACCATTCCAAAAATACAAGATGAAATCCAATTTTGAAACACATACCTGATTGCTTACAACAGGAATCTCATTTTCAAGAATTATATGCAATCTCTCTGAATCAAAATTTGTTAGAGCAACTGTTTTGATTTTACCTGCAATCAAATCAAATCAAGTAACCCAATCAAATCAAGTAAGGCAGAAGATTAACTAAGTTTGTAAAATATAATGCCAACCTTCTTCTTTTAGATCAGTAATGTGCTTGAGCGCATCAAGATAACCAAGATTTGAATAGTCCCACCTAATTCAAGAATAAAGGTTCAAATGTAAGGATGGAAATAATTATCCTATACTAAACTTAACCCAACACCAACTCTATGTCTATATAACATGCCTCAAAAATAAAAGATTTTCAGAAAGTTCCAAGTATCATGTGTAAATAAACATGTCTTAGCATCAACTTGAAATTACATAAACTGGTTTTTGTAGTAGTCTGACAATGTCTAGAGGACTTTGACTTCTATATCTATTTTCATAACTTGAAATAATAAATCCATAACAGTTACTAGATTATACCACTTAGTCAATGTAATAAAGACCCACTGAGTACAAAGCATTCACATTTCAAAATCAATAATTCTTGTCATATTGAAGCTACCCATAAATGCTAAAAATTATAATCAAATTACAACTCCATACAAAAAAAAAACTGAATATTTATATAAAGACTTGGACCTGCATTCTTTGCAGGTCAATAATTAACAATGCCATTGCCAAATAATATTTACAACAAATCTAATCATTTTATCTTATGTTGATATAGTTATATATTACCTTAACCCTATTGATTTATCACATATTCGATCATCTAATGAATTCAAACTAAATTAGTGAGAAGTGTTCAGAGGATGAATGTTACATTGTAATAATCACACTAAATATTTAAAAATACAAAGAGTTAGTTTAATATGTTCAAATTAATAGGCATTTTGGTTTCAACTGAATTTCTCTAGTGACTACTTAAAACAGTAAAGTCGGGCAAAAATCTAATACATGAAATGTTCATGCTAATCGTATTTTTTAAGTAAGCTCAAAATGAGTGATTTGAGATATCATTGCAGAAACCATAACTAATTTGCACACTTTAATGTTAGTATGTACATACACATGAACATAAATACACATACACACATATAGTAAAACAAGCAAGAAAAGATGATAACATGGATGCCGTATGACATGGAAATCACTTCTATACACTTTTCAAGTCTACAAAACACTTAACTACCAAAGCAAATATAGGGTATAAATTCTTCCATACCAATGAAACTGAAGCATGTCCAAAGAATCTACATCCATTCTCTTTCGTGATATATTGATGTTTTCCCTGACATAGCTACTGGTCATCTTGACTGGTGGTGGCACCCATTTTGTAAGGCTGCATTTCACAAATTAAGTTTTTAAATTTCATTCTCTTCTCACCTTGGATATATATAGTAGAAAACATTTAGAGTTCCAGTAGATGAAACAAAGAACGAAAACTGGAGTGACTCCTTCATTATACACGGAAAAAAACAAATGGATGACAGGTATTTTGTTGTCCTTTGTGTAGTAAACTCTCTACTCACCCTCTGACCTTATCCAGGAACTCTGGCGGCCGCTCTCGGCGAACTCGATTAATGAAGATGCCAAAAAGATCTTCTGCTGGCCCATCTGAAAATTTTAGGGTTCGTAGTTTATGTTGGTTGTAAAATGAAAGTAAATAGATAAATTGGTGCAACAGAAAACAATCAAATTTAAGAAAATTGACCCTGCTTACCGCTTGAAATTCATTCATTTGCTTAAAGTCTGAAATGGCCTTTAATTTTCTTGTTGGTTGTTTTGGAGAACTTGGAAATACGAAATTCACAAGAGGATAAACACCAAATCTATTAAGTATTATCAGCTATTTATATGCATTTCCATAAATACATCTCGAAGATGGTAAGACCAGAGTGAGCATATTTCAACTTCAACATTCCCTGAACGGCATTATTCTTATCAATTCTGCCCCATCCTCCACTTGTCTGCCACATTCTATACACAATCCGACACATTTCCAAAAAACCTTTCCATATGCTGGTTTTCTTCAGTTAGTACATAGTAAAATAGTATTGCATTCAGTCTCCTGTGTCTTGGTGACTCTTGTAGTTTTGTTTTGATTGGTCGAAGTTAAACTTAGAGAAGAAATTATGCAATAACTCCGCCATGTCTAAGACAATAAGCCAAGATATGCCGAGGGAGAAAATGAATATCGTGTTTCGTAAGTATATCTTCATTTCCTATTTATTTTATTCAGCCGCAGCCTTTCACTATTCACCAGTCTGGAACTGCTTAATATAATTTTTTTACAACAGACTCCGCGACTCATACTTTCTTTAAAATTCTACCTTTCCCCATAGATTCCATCTAGTTCTTTTATATAGGATATTTTCACATCATTGCATGAACTCCTTACATTTTCCAAATTGACTGAATTTCCACATATCACGAATAGGGAAAAACACAATGGAAAATCAAAGAGTCAAAACTACCAAAACAAAAAAGTAAAGAAACGATAAACATACAGTGGTCGGCCATGTCGAAGGTGGTCAAACCGGCGTCAGCGTGGTTTAGCATTGCCTCTACAGCGTTGTCTCGATCGATTCTTCCCCATCCACCGCTCGTTTGCCACATCCCGTTAAGCACTCTGCAAATTTCCAATGAATCACTCCCATTCCTCACGGTAACAGTCCGGTCGGACAATACAGTTCCCGCCGAGCACCTCACAGAGCCACCACCGAGCTTCCGACACGTTCGGCGAGGCTTCCCCTCAGTCTTCGTGAAGGTGGATGTGAAGGAACTAAGATTAGGAACACCTTGGCAAACGCCCGCGTCCATTACGGCTAAGCTCCGGACAAAGTAACCAACGGTGGAAACGGAAGGTCGAAGAAGATATGGAATTTGGCGCCCTTAATCAGCTCTTACAGTTTTACTATTTTACCCTTTTTGTGTGAAATGACACTTTAGTTCACTCTAAGCCTACGTTTCAAAAAAGAAAATTAACAAAACAACCTATGTACTACAAGATCAATGAAAAGTCACCTACTGAACATTTTTTAACAACTTAAACACTGAACTATAAAAAATAGAGAGAACAAATATCCCGTTTACGTTTTCTCTTAGAAAACATTGTCGATGTGTTGTAGAACGATATCTTTGAACGTTGTCTTTCTACTAAAAAGATTTAAAATATTATTTTTCGTGCATGAAAAGACAATGTTCAGCGAAGGAACGACAATGTTCTGCATCGGAACAATAATATTCCACAAGGCGAAAAATGAGACATTGGTGCGGAGCACTGGACGACAACGACGAACTAAGAAGTAGGGGTGTGCAGAACCGGCACGGCACCGGAGAACCGGACCGGAACCGGTCCTTCCGGTACCGAGATTGGTCCGCATATGTGGATCCGGTCCGGTGCTACCTGGACCGGTTCTGCACTGTACCGATCCTCGGTACACGGTACCAGAGAACCGGTACCGTGTAGAACCGGGCCTTTTAATTTAGGGCAAAATCACAAATGAGCAAGAGCAAATCCCTAATCTGATTCAGATTTTCCAAATCCCGATTCCCGTCTGGCTAAGCACTGCAGCTTCCCGAGTCCCGACCCTAATCGATCCGACGTCCAACGATCCCTAATCCAGCAACTGACTCGACTCCTCGTCCAGTCGTCGTCCAGTCGTCCCGGCCTCGTCCAGTCGTCTCCGAGCTGACGAGCTCCGTCCGTCGACCGTCGCCAGTCGCCACTGCCAGCTCCGAGCTCCTAGCTCTGTCCAGTGTCCATCGAGCCGTTGCCAGTAAGCACTCTAATCTACTCTGTTGAAATTTTTTTTTATTGGCTCATTAGTCTTAACTCATTGGACTCGACTTGTTTAACTCGCTAAGTTGGTTGAACTGGATATTTTTTTGCTCGGCTGATTCGTTTGCCATCTCTAATCTAAACCAATTATTGTTGAGATTTGTCTGGTTCTTTTGTGACAAGCAAAAGTCATTGAACAATGCACATTATTTTCTCCACATTTCTTTCTACAAAGTCGACAATCATATAAATATCTTCTTCAATACTATGTTCTTCTTCATCACCAACTTCTAGTGCAATCTAACAAATAATTTGTCAGGGCAACTACTTGAAAGACGACATATTTGATCGCTGTAGAAATATTTAGCAAGATTAATATGTGCATGTAGGTTGTTATTGACTAGTTGATGGGAGTCATGATTTTGTGTATTAAGTTGAGATTTGGATCCACTTTGATTTTGCTATGAATTTTGAGTTGAAAGAGCCTATTTATGGCCATTCATCTAATGTAGTGTACTGTTTTGTTGCTGAGAGTGAATGATCTGTAATTTTTTACTTATGTTTGTATTATTATAATTTTACATTATATTTTATTATTTTTTAATATTTAAAAAAAGGGGATACAAAACCTGTACCGAACCGGAACCGGGACCGATAAACCCCGGTCCAAAACCGGACCGGAACCAGTTCACTGCGGGACCGGTACCGGTCTTCCAAAAATGGGAACCGGTACCGCCGGTCCGGTGCCGGACCACTGTAAAACCGAACCGGACCGGTACCGTGCACACCCCTACTAAGAAGAAAAAATGGTGATAAAAATTGGACGACGAAGATAGACCAAGCTATCGACGTTTTACAACATTTTCAAAAAACAAAAAACTTGAGAATTCTTTTAATGAGAGGATGATGTTTGCATTGTTCATGGAAAGCTATCTTTTTAACAATCGCCTATGACACGCAACACAAACTATAACTAAAACATGATCTCGTTTTGCCAGAAGTCGGAGATATGCTACTCCAGTCTTCTTCCGAGCATGCTTAGGTCCCGGGCCAGACGTCCGAGATAAGGTCGTACAATATTCGTATCGGTTGGCTGTCGAATGAGATCATTTATCGAAGGCCAGAAGAATAGCATTAAATCCAAATTAACTCTCTAAAAATCATCGCCACTATGGTAAAACTACAGACTAATCATCCGTTGATTCAGTTCTTAGAACCTTTTCGATCCAACAAAGCAGAAGGACACTTTTAATTGAAGAACATGTACAGGGTAATCTCAACAGAAATCTACATTTCCCAATTAACTCGTAAGCATTAGTGACAATGCGGAGATGAACACGTTAAAAATTTACCGATTGTGAGAGCTTTCTAGCGGAACATGAGCGGAGCAAACCTCGACGAATTCGTTTTTCTCGGGTAATATTTGGGCTTCAAGAAGCTGAATCTTTGGCTGGAGAATTTAGATTAAGGTCTTTTGATGAAGGGTCAGAGGGCTCTTGATCAGCCATTGGTGGATCGACAGATAACTTGTCGGATTCATTGTCATCGGAAGGATCGGCCGATTTCTTACTCGCCGGTGGAGGTGGAGGTGGAGGTGGAGCCTCCTCCACCTGATCAGTGGCCGTGGCCAGCCCGGGATTTCTTTGGTCGAAATTATTTTCCATACTTTCGTATTCGAATAGGAGATCCATAAACTCATTCAATAGTCGCTGAACTTTTCGATTGGTTGCCATTGCAGGAAGAATGTCTTCACTTAACAGCTTATGCTTCCTGATTCCCTGAAAAAGATTATTTACTGAGAAATTGTCTTCTTCTTGAAGGAAATAAAAAAGATTCATTCAAAATCCATATTTCTTACAAGAACAAAAGGATCCCAAGCTTGGTTCTTTGTCATCTCTGATGACGGGTCTTCGGTCATCCCAGTCGGAGGTCCGAGAAAACTCTCGCATACTTCTCGTAGTCGGGATTCGTCTGCTTCCCTGAAATATTTTGAAAATATATAAATAAATAATGAATTTGTACAGCTTTTCTACTACAAAGATTTCGATTCTGTCCTTGGATCACTGACTGAAAACATAGGCAAGAAAAAACGGCACCTTGCTAGAAACCGAATGTACGATAAAAGGCATTGGCGATACTCATTAGGAGACATTAAAGCCAACGAGGATGCCAACTGAGCTTCTAAGTGAGCACGAGTCTGAACTCCGTCATCGGTGACCCTAAGACGTTAAATAGCAGCGTACAACAGAAACATTAAGTAGTTTAAGCCATAAAAATTGCAGCCTTGACCATATAACAAGTTTATGTAAATCTGAAGTACCTACCTGCTCCAACCAGGCTTCCGGGCCAAATATTTCCTAACATCGACCTGTAAAGCAGCCAGCTCACCGCTCTGCATGGAACCCAAATTCCAAGAGCTTGCAAAGTTGGAGGCATGAAAGCAGTCATCGGCGACCCTTAGCCAGCACATGAGACTCATGTCGAAGAGATATGCATGGCGAGTGGCCAATACAACGAGAGGAGAGCCCGATTTAGATAGCTTTGCAGATATGACTTTAATTGTTCCTGAAATTGAAATAAAAATCTCAAAAGAAAGAAGAATACAAAATACAAGACCCAAGAGAAGTTCATCGATTATTTCATACCGGCATCATTTGCAGAAGCATGTGGATTTAAAGCAACTAGAGATGATAATGAGTCGTGAAGAAGACAGCTTCGACTGAGCAAGTCCCATACATATAAGGATCCTTTCCTGGTAACAAGCAACAACTTCCAGCAATCATCACAATCTATGAATGTAGCTGCAGAGCCCATCATCATTGTTGGCAAGGATCGTCTTCCACACTTGGTATAAATCTTCTCAATGACAGGAAAAAACATATATTGATGTTAAAACTAAATATTTGGCAAATATTTATCGACTACATTTCTAATGATTTGACAAATTTAATGCCTAAACTCCCAGCAACACAATGCATGAACTTTAATTAGTTTTCAAAAGAAGAAAGACTTCAAACCTTACCTGCAGGCATCCATCTTCACACCCAACTGCCCAAAAGTTGGCATTTCCAGCCAAAACAGTGACTTTCCCAGAAATTCTATCAGACCAAAGAGTTTTACCTCCATTGGTGCAAGTAATTTCGGTTTCTTTCAACATGAATGAGTTTCCAGCCCCAACAATGTCATTTACAGCATGTTCCTTTGGCCGAGCTTCCAAGCAAGTAGGTTCTGTATCTTCCCCACCTTTCTTATCAAAGACTTTTATGGAGAGAGCAGAGCAAGCAGCTAATGTATTTGCAGCCTTCAAACTTCCAGAATGTTCCACATTGATGCTTCCATCTCTACCAGAGGGAACTGGAACCTTCTCAATAACTAGACTCTCAGTTAACGTAGCCTTTGAAGTGAGCCCAGATCGTTCCCTTAAATCAGAGTTTCTTGTGAGTGTTCCTCGAACAGAATTTTCTTTGATGGCTTCAGTTGAAGCCAAGCCATTATCATCCTTCCCACAATCAGCAGGAAAATCAAGTGCACTCGGCTGGATCACCCCAGAAATATTTTCCTGCTGCAAAGGTACTCCAACAGCTTCTGGAATAATTCGCTTTCTTCCATCTGGGCGTCTATATTCTCTTTGCTTCACTGGACTAGAAATTTTAACAGAAGTTGCCTTGGTTATTCCATCTCCACCAGAAGCAAGATTCTTATTTCCATCATCAACTTGTGTTTCAGACTTTGTTGTTCCTACCCCCATCTCAACCAAAGATTTAACTGCCTGTTTTTGTTGCGCATCAGAAGCCACTTTCTTACTAGAAGATTGTTTTAAAGACGCTGCTTCAAGCAATAGTTGTGCAGGGCTTTCAGCTAAGTTTGCCTGCCGACCTTTGACATCACCATATCTACTTCTCTTAATCTCATCAAGTTCAGCATCACTTAGCCGGTGGCCAAGCTCTTTCACCTCAAAATGAAAAGTTGCTGCTGACCCATCCAAGGAACAGGCAAAAAGTGAATACCCGTCCGGACTCCTGTTTCCAATCAACAATGGAGAGTGAAACCCAAGTAGAAGATAGAAAAATTATTGTCCTAGTACATGTATGCAAAATAACTATGTAATAGTCCATGATTGCTTCAAGGGCATACCATGATAAATCGACAACGCTTTGTGTAAAGAAATGTTTGGCCACAAAAAGAGGACGGGGGCTGGCCGTTGTCCAAACTGTTATTGTTCGGTCCTGACTCCCAATAGCAATGACATTATATGGCTGTGATTCTTTGCCTCCGGACTTAGAAGACCCATTACTCCATCCAACAGGAGCAGACTTTACTTCCTGAGAATTGCTGGAAGTCCTCCTAAACATTGAATGATTGAACTTGACCACAATAACAGGAGCACTGTGTCCTAAAAAGTCAAATGTCGCAGACCATTCTCCTCTCTCTAGAACAGGTGCAGAATGTCTTGGCTTCTGAAACCCATGAGTTGTAGTAATAAAATGTCCACAAGGGGACCAACCGAGCCGCCTAAAAAAGGTAGATCCAAGCTGCCAAAAAAAAAAGAAGAGAAGAAAACATCAAATAAGATGATATGAGACAGAAAAAGTTGGATCAACACGACTAAAAAACGTACTGATTTTGCCCAGTGGCCCTCCGTCCGGTGAGCAAGACTCCAGTCACTTGTTCTCCAAATGATGACAGTTTTATCATCTGACTGACTAGCTATGAAAGTACCGATTGGATCCCACGTAACTCCTTTTACCAAGCTGGAGTGACCTCTAAGTACAGCAGTGCAAATGCCATTGCTCATATTCCAGATGTGGATCGTGTTGTCTAAACTACCACTTGCCAATATCAAATCGTCAGGAGACCAATTAAGATCCACCTACTTTAGGCACGAAAAAACTTCCAGATTAGATAATACACGTAGGGACCACCAAATTGTATGATATTCACTATGGTGATTATGTAAACATAAGATACTTAAGAGCATTCCCATCTCTTGCCTCTCTACTTCCATGAATCAGCAAAAAATTAAAATTACATTATCTTTTATTGACTGGCACAGATAATGCAAGAAAATAACTTTTCATACCCTGGTCGCATAAGAAGATAAAAATTAGAGTGCCAAATTAGATGGTAAATATATAATTCCTCGTGAAAGAAAGAACATTACCACATCAGCAGTGTGTCCCCTCAAAGTCAAAGCAACTTTCCAGTTTTCAACATCAGGAGGCTCCCCACTGCCAAATTCAGTGGTTCCAGAACCAGGCTTCCTCTCATGGACTAAAATCACCTGATCATCGGATCCTGATGCTACAAATCGTCCATGCTTAGCCCACCTAACACAGTTAACTGATCCAAAGTGATCACGAAGGGTGGCAAGAAGCCTCTGTTTTGAGTCATCATCTTCCAAGTTCCTACACACAGACTTCATGTTCCATATCCTTACCTGCATACCAAAATTCCAAGAAAGAAAATGATGCTGTATTCATATCACTACAGCAATACTCTCGCACAAACATCAATTATAGTCATCAGTGAAAATACATTCAAAAAATTTACGTAAGATTTCATAAATCATGATAAGTCGTGGGATTATATGGGATTTTAAACTCAATTGAGATGCTCAGTTACTTTATCATGTTTTAGATTTGAAGCAATAATGACTTATTCGGCATATGCACTACTACAACCGAGCTGGAATCCCCCTTCCCCTCCTTCTCCTCCCTCCAGTTAGTTCCTTCCAAGAAAACTCTCGTACTACAGGTTTTGTTACTCAATTTATCTTTTCTAGAAATGAAATGACACTTTTTTTCAAACTTTACTAGCTTCACTAGAAGAATCTATATGCAGTAAAAGATAAATGTTGAAAAATTAACAGTCTGAAACAGAATTACAAACTTAAACTCTCAAACTCCCAGTTTTACTACTCAATTTGTCTTTTTAGAGAATGAAATGATACTTTTTCTCAAGCTCAACCAGAAAAATGTTGAAAAATTAACAGTCGCGAACACTAATACAGTTGGAGAGTAAGATGTAAAGATGAAGATCCAACAAAATGACAGATTAACAGTCGCGAACACTATTACGGTTGCAGAGTACGATGTAAAGATGAAGATCCAACAAAATGACTTTGAAAATTGATTAAAAATATCCACAGAGCATTGCATGAACTGTTTTGACTTAAATTGTTAAAAGAACAAACGTTACACTTCCAAAGCAATTATGAAAGAAAGCCAGATTAAGGTGATTCAGTTTTCCTCGGTCCTAAATAAAAAATTACAAGTACCATCCCCAGATACAACCACCAATTGAATCCAATACATGCTTCTATAAAGGCAGAAATTTACAATTATGGAAGCAGTGCCACCTAAAGAATTGCCAAATCTTCCCTTAATTTTGATAAAAATGCAAACCAAATACAATCAGAAGCAAGGGAAAATGCTTCTGTAATTTGCAAGATGATTGATAAAACAAAGCTAGAAGGGGAGGAGAAGCAATAATTTAAGAGTAATCTACACGAGAATAGACACAACATGATTAATTTCTCATGAACTTAGTCTTTGATCGTCGTGTAAATATAAACTTTCATGGTAAGAAGTGCTACTGAAAAGATCATAAAAATTCAGCTCTAAGTCACAGCAACTTATTCAAGATGTGAAGCTCTGTTTGATGTTCCAGATGGAAGCTCTAATGAAGATGTAGCAAAAGTTTAGAATATACACAGTAGGTGAGGGAGGGAGGGAGGGAGACACAGAGAGAGAGAGAGAGAGAGAGGCATACCTTGTGGTCGCCTCCACCAGTGGCGAACCTGAGGCCACCAGGTTGAACATCAATGCAGAAAATTTGCATGCCTTCATGCCTAACCCAGCTCGGTTTCTCAGCAATCATCTTCTCCTCTTCTTTACCAACTCTCTACACTCTTCTTCACACTTGAAGCCCCCAAATGTCGAAGCACACGAAATTCGCCTTTTTTCCTGAGAAGTCCACCATGGATATGCACTTTTTTTCCTCACAACCACGCAGACGAAAACGAAAACGAAAATGTCCTAACGTTGTTTCATACAGACCCACAAGCTAAAAACTGAAGCTTCGGACCTGTAGTAAGAGACCAACTTGATTTGAAGAACCAGGAGAGCTTGAGAATCTGACCCTAACCGCGTAAAGAGGGAGTAAAAACCCTAAATTTAATAACCCACACCCGGAAAAGTGAGAATGGAGAGGTTGCTGGATGCTTGAGGTGGAGGAATAAATTCCTTTTAACGGTCAAATCTCCTAAAAGGAGTGAGCTTGGGTCGAAGATACTGAAGGATGGATATAAAGAAAGAATCAGACTTTTCAGTCCAAAAGTAAAATCAAAACTGGAGCGAAGAAGAGGATTTAGAGATTGAAAAAGACAGGTTTGTGGGAGGTAATGAGGATGGTTTGGTTAACAAGTTGCTTTCCGGTAATCCGGAGACCAAATCCTGGGAAATTTGTACAAAGCTCTCACCTTTTCTCATCAAATTAGGTCAAGTTCTTATTTTTAGCCACGAATAAAAAGTCTAATTTAATCAGTAATTAACGATAACTATTGAGAATTACTGCATCGCATATGCTTCCAAGCAGTTAATGTTGCCTATATTACAACAATCTATATGAAACTTGAGGCAAAAACATTAAAAAGTTGTTTGCTTGAATTACAAATCAAGTGGGAATCGTGCTATTTACTCGAGTATTTTCAGATCTGATTGTTTCCTACCCACTTTTCCAGTAAAGATATGGGAGCATCTTTGATGACACTGAATGCTTTTAAGATGCCCGTCATTATAAAATGGAAGCCATGCTTCGGCCAACCACTGAAATAATACAACTGGTACAATTTTAGATGATCATATCTCAGAAGACAGCTTCATAAAATGCACAAGATGAACAGCTCCAAGAGTGTTCTTATCTCTCGAGATAGCCTCGAGTAGGCTTTTTGGTTCTTCTAGAATTTACATTCTTGGCTTCTCGAACGACATAATGCACTTGCTGCTAAGTATTTTTTTCGAGTAACCGCTAGATTTACCCTTTAATCATACCTTCTAAATCTTTAACTTCTATAAGATTATAGCGCAACATTAAAGAATATAGTAAAAGATATAATAAGAAACTTTAAAATCAATACACTTGGAGAGTAGAGAGACCAGATATTATACGACAAACATCTTCAAAACTATGCTTCTTCACAACTCGAGACAAATTGCATTTAAGGAACTTCAAACTTGGTATTCTATGTCAATAAATACAAAGCTGGGATCATATTGCTAGCATTTTCGGGAATTGTAAGAACTTGGTAGATTTGAAAGTGGTAGACAAAATACAAACAATAATAAGTACTAAACCATTCAACAGCAAGTCATGATTTAGGTCATATAGAGTCACCAAATTCATCAACCTTCCTCTCCAAATTCTTTGGTGAACCTCTCATGGACGTCAAGATCAGATTTGCTCACTGTAGGCCTCTGTCTAGCAAGCACCTTATCAAAATCTGTTCGCGAGATTGGCGGGGGAATGATCTGCAAAGGAATAAGTCAGTTACAACACTAAATCGATTGTATTATTACCCAAAAAACTCAATATATGTCAACCAAGCAAATAATCAAAAAGTTTTTTTGACTATATCTTTCTTAATTACCATAAAAAAAACATTCAAAACTATCAAACAATGTTCAGTCATTTGACATTTACTGTTTTGAGCTCAATTCCAAGAAACTCTATTGCATACGTACATGTAGCACAGGATTAATAATTTCAGCATGACCGAAATAAGCTTCTGCAAGGAGGTTTCGAAGTGATGAACAAAAGTCACCAAATACCTTTGAAGCAAGACCTTGTGTGGCCAACTCTTGCATGGTGATCTGAACCGCACCTGGTTGCTTTGGTCCACAAGGTATCCAAGTGTCATTAGAAGCCTTTACAAAGAACATGGCATCTTGTGTTTTCCGAACTGGTTCAAAGAGAACATCCTTGACCTGCCATTCCAAATCAGACAAAAAAGGTTAGAAATAACAAAGTCAATGATTTTGATAATCATGTTCCAAAACACAAGATGACCGCATGAACATATGTGATTATTCTCTCATCAAAGGCTGAACATACACAAACAGCTATATCTGAACCAGAGAAACCCTCAGTCCTGCGAGCTAAGCTTTCAAAATCACTTTCAGTCAAATTGTGGGGAGTATCTCCAAGATGCACCTGCTCATCAAGACACGTCAGCAAAATGTTTGAGCAAAATAAAGAAAAAGACAACTGAAATACATGATACTATAATTCTCAGTACTTTGAACATATGCTGTCGAGCCTTCACATCTGGAAGAGGAATATATATGCGCTTGTCAAAACGCCGACGAATGGCCTATAAGAAATCTGATTAGTCGCACTAATATAACACTGTATCCAATCAACATGGTTGCAAAACATGCGAAGAAGTATTTATCACGTTTCCAATTACCTGATCCAAAGCATAGGGAGTATTTGTAGCTGCAAGAACGAGAACTTTCTGGTCATTGTTCCCCACACCCTAAAGTTTAAGCAAGAACGACAAGATCCAGCTTTAAGCAAAACAATAAATACAACACAATATTATTCTAAATTGATAGGTAGCACAACTGGAATACTAATTGTAAGCAAGAATAAAGTGGAAAATTCACTAAATACAACAGGAAATCTATACACCAATAATATGAAATATCTTTTTTTACGAGTAGAAATAATATTAAATATCATTTTTATTCCACAGTATTTACCATCAATCTTCAATAATCATTAATCGAAAGCATCCCTTAAACAGATTAAATCAATAATCCCATAGGTGTAATCAATCAACATGTAACATAGATGACATTTATTTGACAGTGCATAATGAGCATGCCGCTACTATAGCAATGGTATTGTTCTATTCAGTAGGTTACCTCTGCTTCACTAATATTGCAAACCTCAATATCTGCCTTAAACTCCATTTTGATGCTAATATTGTTAACCTTTTATGGCACATAGAGTCTATATTGAAATGTGAATTCCATGTAATATCCGAAGCCACATGAGAACAAACAATACATTTCAGATTTCAAAAGTTTGCAGGTTGGAGCGTCCTTCCACCATACAAATAAATACCTGCATCTGCACAAGTAATTCAGTTTTGATCCGCCTAGATGCTTCACTCTCATTGCCTTCTCCACGCTGACCGCATAAGGAATCTATTTCATCAACAAAGATGATGGAAGGAGCACTGTCACGAGCCATTTGAAAAAGATTGGAAACTAGCTTTTCACTTTCGCCCATCCATTTAGAGACCAGATCAGAAGAAGAAACACTAACAAAAAAGTAAAATAAATCAAGAACTGAAAACAAAGAAAACAAACAAGCATTTACACATGATGATGGTAATGAGCATCGAGTTCAGTATTGTAATACTGAACATATTAATGAGTGAGGTTAATCTCTACCTAAAAAATGTAGAATCAGCTTCAGTAGCAACAGCCTTTGCCAAGTATGATTTCCCAGTTCCAGGGGGTCCATATAATAAAAACGCTCTCCACGGTCTTCTCTTACCTGAAGAAAACAATAACGAAGAAGTAACCCTAGTTAAGATGGCATACATCAGTGACTAGATTACACGAAATATCATTGTTTGCGTTTTGTTGACACGGAAGTAAATTGGAATCAACATAGCTTTCAGCATGGACAAAGCTATAACACAAACAAAAAATAACAAAGAAATTCTGTCGCTATATTCTAACCATAACAAATCCGAGAAAGAGCACCAAATTATCTGAATCACACAACACTAACCAGTAAAGAACTGAGGGAACTTCACTGGCAATATGACAGCCTCCTGCAACGCTTGTTTGGCACTCTCCAAGCCTGCCACATCATTCCACTTCACGTTCGGCTTCTCCCTTATAATTGCAGAATTAAGCCCGGCTCGCAGCTTAGCCTGCTCGGGATCCTCTCCATCTCCGCTTTCTCCATCCTTAGGCTTTGTCTTGGGCCTCGTCGCCACAGCTGAGTCCCCATTGGACGCAGGTCCAGGACCTCCATCATCGAGTACGGCTCGGATCTCCTCTGCACGGCGCAAATAATCGGTGAATTTCTGCGTAATTGCCTCTTTAATCTTTGGATTCTTCTCATACTTCAAATGAGTCTTGAAGTACTCCAACGCGTTCATGTACAAGGGAAAAGCCTTGGCATAGTTGCCAGCGTTATCTTCCTGTACCGCTTGCTTCACGAACTCGATAGCTTGCTCCTTGAAATTGCTGTACATCTCCTGTATTCCCTCCAATCAATATGCATAAGAAAATCCCCAATCAGAAAATCAAAACTCCGAGCAGAACACAACCCTAAAAAACCGATATCTTCACTTCCCCCAAAAAAGCTCCGATTAACATTTATCGAAGCCAATATACAGAAACCCTGGCTGAAACTACTCTTCCCCAAGAAAATTGAAGATTAGCTCATAAAATTATTGGATTTTGAGCTCGAAATTCAGGATTGGAAGAGAAAACAACAGAATACGAGCAAGCAGATTTGACGAAGCAAGCGATTAAGAGAGATAAAATGAAAATTCCTTATTTATATTTAATGATTTATTTTCTTTTGTTGAAATAATTCATTTTATTAAATCCAATTTGACTTCTTCAAGAAACTTCGTAATTTTTGGGGAAATAATTTTTGTTAATAAAATAAATCACTCTACTATAATAAATATATTAAATAAATATTATTGTCACGTTATATTTTTACAGTAAAATATTATTTTTTTACTATAAAAAATAAATTTTTGAAATAAAACTCATAAAAAAAAAATTATAAATAAAATATTATTTTTTACTGTAGAAACTGAGTCATTAAAATATGACTTAGAATTAAAATTACAGAGTAGATATGGTGATAAGAACTAAAAGTTGACAACAAACTAATAAAAGAAAAGACAAAATGGTAACGAAAAGACCATATCAGAACTTCTTGGTGAGTAGCCAAATTTTTGGAATGGTCCGCAATGGGATGCTCTCGTCTCAACTTTTTTGTTCAGTATTTATGGGCTTTCAACATTGTCTTCGCGTTCAAATTGCTTCAATTATTACAATTTAAGCATAAAAATAAAGTAAAATTAGAATTGCAAAACAGATTAAGTACTACCATTTTTTTAAAATTTAACGTTTCTTTCAACAAGTTAACGATGATGTCTGCATCATTTATTTCACATAGTCAGTGTTTTATTTGTTAGAAAAAAAATTATTTAATAGTTAACTTGTCATTGATTCTGTAATTCAGTGGTTATTTTGTTAATTTCTCTTTTTTTTTTTTACTTTTATAAAATTAGTACAATAATTAATACAAGAGACAACAATATAGATAGTTTTAATATTGTCATGTATTTTTATATGGATAATCTTATGGGTAAATTATACTTGTGTGATCTAAAAGCTAAAAGTGGATAAAATAAATATTTTGTGTGTGGACATAGAATTTTCATCTTATTTTCTATTTCCTTACATTTATTGATGGTACTAACAATTAATATCAAATTTAATGGTATAAATTTTGGTCGCTTTATGGCCATTAGAATTTTTTTTAATTAAATTCAACACATAAATGTTAAATCAAAAGGTAATTAACAAAAAAAAATAACTAACTTCTAGAATCAATGACAAGTTAAACTCTAAATAATTTTTGCTGACAAATAAAACTTTAAACTATAAGAAATGAACGAAACAAATATCTCTGTTACGTTTTTATTAAAATTTTAAATTTTCTTAGTAACAGATATGTCGTCTTTCAGTAGCGAACTTGTACATGAAGTATTTGTAGTTAATGATTTACTTTCCGTAATGAAAGACAAGTATCTGCTGTGAAAATAAAGTTTTATTCCAATGATTAAGATTTTGCTACAGAATCTTAATTTTCTTAGCAGAAACGTATATTCCATTAAGTAAAATATGTATGACAATTGGTCTTCCTAAACCTAAGTATATAACTTCACACTCCACTCTAGATAGAGTACATCAGTCAGAGCGAATTTTGAGCAAACTCCACTATGTCCTCCAATAGATTCTATCAGGCCTAAAAATTTAATTTTCTAATAGAAAACATAATAGCGATATTTGCATGTTCATTTCTCATAATTTAGTATTTTATTTATTAACATAAATTATTTAGTATTTGTCTTATCAATAATCTCATAGATCAGTGTGTTTTATTAAGGAAATTAACACCACATACTTTATAGTTTGAAATCAACAACAAGTCAAACCCTGAAGAAAATTTGTGAACAACTAAAATCCTGAACTAGGAGAAAAGAGCATCGGCGACCTCGTAGTCAAGTTTCCCGTCAAAATTGGTCGACTTTAATGCCGTGGTTTTGTTGATGCCAACAACCGTCAAACGAAGACGTCCAAGGCAGCAACAATAGAGGTCCTGCAACAACGAGGGACCCCATGCTAATGCATCCCCCAATTTACGCGGCAGACGAGGGACGATCGCCATTGGTTTGAGGGAGGAACGTCCCTTGATCAGAATGGACGGCGATGATGGAGTTTGCTATTTTCCAAAAGTAATGGCGAACGATGATTTTGGCCATTGGATCAAGGAGGGACGTCCCTCAATTGGAATGGACAGCGAGGATGGAGTTTGTCATTTTTTGAAAGCGATGGCGGACGATGGTTATGGCCGTTGGATCGAGGAGGGATGTCCTTCGATCAAAATGGACGGCAAGGATAGAGTTTGCCGTTTTCCAAAGGCAATGGTGGACGTGGTTCTAGCCGTTAGATCGAGGAAGGATGTCCCTTGATCGGAATGGACGGTGATGATGGACTCCAAAGGCTTTAACGTTGAAGGGTCACGTGCAAGACACTCACGTTTTTAAAAGGCGCAGACTCCCTCAATTAAGAAGGACGTCCCTTGTCCAAAATGGACGTCCCTCTTCACATATCGGACGTCTTTTGTCCAAAAACGGACGTCCCTCGACTTGAAA
Source organism: Begonia loranthoides (assembly GCA_022433065.1). NCBI lineage: Eukaryota > Viridiplantae > Streptophyta > Magnoliopsida > Cucurbitales > Begoniaceae > Begonia > Begonia loranthoides. The sequence continues at coordinate 1,999,067 of CM039481.1, forward strand.
CTACATCGTTCTACCCATAACGGACATCTCTAGTCTCACAACGAACGTCCCTCGACTTAAGACTATGTCGTTTAGTCAGAAACATACATTCATCTTAGGTCGAGGGACGTCCGTTTTGGACTGATGGACTTCTTTGAACGCTAAATGACAGCGTTTCGCATCTATGATTTCGTTCAACAAACTATACTTTTTTCCTAGACAGAGCTGTTTGGAACGTCCTTCGTCGTTGTGGGACCTTCGTTGTTGTTGCCTTTGACGTTTCTGTTCGACGATTGTTGGTGTCAACGAAACCGTGGCGTTAATGTCGATGAATTTTGACAAGAAACGTGGCTACAAGGTTGCCGACGTTCTTTTTGCATAATTTATGATTTTAGTTTTTTGTGAAATTTTTTCAGAGTTTAAGTTGTAGTTGATTTCAAACTATAAATCATGTGATGTTAATTTCCTATAACCTATTTATTAATTTCCGTCGATTAAAATCCAAATAGTCAAAATTTAGCAAGATATAGACAAAAGGGAAAATACCGAGGATAGCGATAGGTGGCTGAAGGGTATTTTAGAATTTTAAGGATTGCAGCCGTGCTAGAGTTCAAAGAAGAAAAAAAGGTTGACAGAAAACCGTACAGTTTCAAAAGTGTCATTTTCGAAAACTCTCCAGTGTCAAAACCCTTTTGGCTCTCAGCTGAGGTAGCTCAGGCGGTTCAGACGTAGAAGCAGGAAGGAGGGAGTTTGAGCAGAGCAGGAGGGAAAAGGTAACGATGGGGAAGCGAGACAAAAAGCAGAGACACCCAGATAGGCATTCTCGCCGGGGAATCTTTCACTACGCTAACGATGAAGATGAAGCAGTAGATGACACTGACAGCGGGGATTTTCAACGCTACCAGCTTAGCTCTTCTACTGCTAGAGAAGAAGACGATGAAGAAATAGAGAAGGAAGGGGAAGAGGAAGGGGAAGATAATGGGAAATCATTGAAAGATATACCATCGAAATTTCTTCTTTACCAACAGTCTGTTCAGGTTTGGATCAATCTGTTTCTCCAATTGTGTTTATAATCCAGAAATGCTCAGAAAAAAAGAGCATCTAAGCGTTAAAACTTTTTAATTGTCCTGCTTTCTTGAAATTATAGCAACGATTTACTGTAATAGAAGGATACATGCAGTTTTTTATCGAACAATGAATCATCTCTTGTGATTTTTAGAGGCAGAACTGTAATGAGTTTGGTTGAATTTCCCTTGAATGCAGTCCCCAAAAGGAGACATTAGCTATCTGCAGAAGTTCTTTTTGATGTATGTAGGAGGAAGGTTTCCCCTCCATCTGCAAGAGGATTTTTGTGGCACTGCTCTACTAAGGTACATTATCATCTCCTATATTAGATTCCAGTTCATTCTTTCAAACAATTGCAATTTTTTCTCTGATTTACACCTTTTCATGATGATCAAAACCCTTGAAAGATCAGATGATTGTGTAACTATGTTGATTTAAGCGTACAAGATTGTGGAATCATGCTGTCTGGAGAATGAATTCGGAACAAGAAATCCTAAAATTGGGAATTTTATTATATGGATTTATATATTCTTTTTCCTATTTGATAAACCTATCATTGACTAAACAAAAAATATTGGGAAGATTAGAAATCAAGAAGACATTTTTGTCTTGTTGGCAGAAAACATATTATTTTTGAGAATTATTTTCGAAAACAGTTTCTGAAAACACGCACGATTACATTGTTTTCAATTTTTAGTTTCTGTTATGAAAACAGTGCAGACATCCGCAATTAGTTTTATCCTCTGTGTAGACATTTTCTATGAAACATTTCTAATGTCAATAAATAAGCCATTTTCCATTGAGGGTGAGAATGATCTTGGTTCTACTATTAACAGTGCCGAATGGCTACGAAGTGATTCAAGAAGGACTGCTGTAGGATTGGATTTAGATCTTGAAGCACTAAAGTGGTGCATGGAGAACAACTTCAACAAAATCGGTTCTGATGGGTACTCCAGAATGTCTCTCTTTAACGGCAATGTACTGCAACCCGATGAAGCTAAGTTAGTCTCATTTGAGCCTGGAGATCTGATAAACAAGATTAGTCTAGAGAACAGCAAAGTTTGTCAAGAAGATTATGCTCTGTCTGACGAAGACAAATCTGCAACTCTGAATGATGATGAACAGCTAAAGCAGAGCGTTTCGCTGCCCAGCAGAGACATTGTGTGTGCCTTTAATTACAGCTGTTGCTGTCTCCATTCTCGTGCAGACCTGCTTGTTTATTTCAAGCATGCTCGAAACTCGTTGTCCAACAAGGGTGGGATATTTGTGATGGATTTATACGGTGGCACCTCGTCGGAGCGGAAGCTGAGGCTACAGCGAAAATTCCCCAATTTTACGGTATAATTTGTCTACTTCACAATGCTATTACATTTCATCGCACAAGAAACACGAGCAATGTTAAAGACATTTGAGTGCATTTTTTTCACTCTTCAATGATTCTATTGGGATGCACAAAAATATTAAGAGCTTTCTCACTGAGGTTTTTACTAAGCAAGATGGGTCCGAGAAGTGCAAGTTTATCGTAAAATCGGATCAATTATCAATTTTTTGAGTTCTTTGACTTCAATACAATGTTATTCTCTTCGAGGATAAAGAGTCAAGCATCGATCTTTGAGACTTTATTAACTTCGCCGTTGCTAAATAAGTTTTTTTTAGAATTTATCCATTTAGTTTAGTTCTCTTTATCTGGAAAGAAATTATTTTCTACTATCTTCGTTTGTAATTTCCACTGCCTTCTGTATATCATGCATTTGATTTTGTCTCGTGTCGCTTGTGTATCATCCATAGAAAATGTCATGTTAACGCCTAATACAAATATTGGAGGTAGCTGTGGGGACATGTCATTGATTGTTCTCTTATGTTTCTCCATTTGTGTTGTGTATTTCGAGCTCTAAAGTATTACAAATATGATGGACATGTAGTATACATGGGAGCAAGCCGAATTCGATATTATTGGGCGGAATACGAGGATCAGCCTCCATTTTCATCTCCAAAAGCCGAGGAAAAAACTTCGCCATGCCTTTTCATACACGTGGAGGCTGTAAGTTTTTGAGTTTCTTTCAAATTCTATTTGGAAACGCAAGCTATCTTCTAAAAAAGTTTGCTTTGTGTCCAGGTGGTCATTGCCGGAGATTAAAGATTGCATGGAAGAATCTGGATTTAGATCTATTCATTTTTGGGTGCGGCAGATGCCCGATAGCGAAGAAGCGAAGAGCACGGAGGGATTTGGCGTCGGAAGTGATGTGAAATACGAAGAAATCGAAAGTTTCGAGCAGCAAGATTCTTGGAATGCTTATATTGTGGGTGTTGCATAGCTTCAAAAATTGTCATTTTGATCTTCTGACTTTTCAATTTGGTGGCTTGATCAACCATTTCATTTGAGGGGGGATTTGCATACACCATGTCAACTCCAACTCTTGTCTTGAATTTCTATACCAATAAATTCAAAGCAATAAAATTGCTTTCTAAAAGTAAATAATGTAAAAGGCTGAAAAAAATCTAGAGGAGCCTCAGAAAGGTGCGTAACGTGGAAGACGTCAACCGGCCAGATTGAGGTGGGGAGTGATTCGCTACACGTCCACCGCAATTCCACTTGATCAACGGGCCCACCGGGTCCAAATTCCGAAGCGTGGCGGAGTACAACGCCTCGTAGATGACCCATGACATTGACATTGAAGAGGGCGTGTTTGTTTATTGTTCTAGCGCGTAATTAGGAGAGAGAAAGGTTTGTTTGGTAGGAGAGAAAATTTGGAGGAAGCTACCCAAATAAATGCTAGCGGACGCGAGCATAGAAATTCATTCATTCGAGATAAGATCGAGGTCAGGAAGGAGGGCGGCGGCCTGGAATTCTGTTTGTCAGGCCCCCACTCCAAAGTAAGGAATCACCGCCTTTTATTTTCTCTATTTCGTCCTTTTGAGGCTTCCGGATTCTCGCTCGTCTTCTCCTCTCCTCTCCTCTCCTGATTTCGCTGAGATCGATCGGCTGGTGTGAGTCGGTCCGTGGAAGGTAATTATTTGGTTTTGATAGTTTTAGAGTAGCTCGTTTCTTCATCTATCTAATCTGTTTCTCTCCTTGTGTTTGGATCTTCTGATTCAGAGTCCAAAAAAATATCACCGGCCGGTAATATTTGATTAGGTGGAAAAGAGAGGAACGGAAATGGCAGAAGAGCATCGATGCCAGGCGCCTAAGCTTTGTATCAACAACTGTGGCTTCTTCGGGAGCCCGGCGACTCGAAATCTCTGCTCCAAATGTTATCGGGACCTACAGCTTAAGGAGGAACAATCCTCCTCCGCCGTGTTCGCACTCAATCAAACTCTAGCCTCCCCCTCCTCTTCCTCCACCGCTTCATCTTTCAGTGCTCCACCGATAATCCCTCAATCTTCAACCTGCGAGCAGGTTCAACTATCATCGGAGATAGGAATACAAGGAGGAGGAGACCCCGCGCCGGTCGCAACCCCGGCGAAGAAGTGCGGAAGATGTTCGAGGCGCGTGGGGCTCACAGGTTTCAGGTGCAGGTGCGGGACGACGTTCTGTGGGTCGCACAGGTACCCGGAGCAACACGCGTGTGAGTTCGACTTCAAGGGGATGGGGAAGGATCAGATCGCCAAGGCCAATCCGGTAGTGAGGGCCGAGAAACTGAAGAAAATATGAGAAATGTCTAAAATGGTCATTTCTGCCCTTTCCTTCTTGGCTGTGGGTTGATTATAAATGTAGTAGTTCGACATGTTTTTCGTTAATTTCAATTAGCCATGGCTTAATGTCATAATCGAAAATGGTGTCACCAACTACGCATCATTTAAAAACAAAGCAAACCCTTTCAAACCGTCATCTAATTTATATATTATTATTAATGTGGATTACGTGTCTAATCTTTAAATCTAATGAGACTTGCATTTAATATTTAGGACAAAGGGGTATGTAGGAATAAAGGCAACTAGGTTTATGTCATTGTTGAAAATTAAATCTATGTCCTGATTGTTACTAAAGAAAGATAAATTAACGCCGAATACCTTATAGTTATCTATGACAAGTTAAATTCTGTAGATTTTTTTTAACGACTAAAATTCTGAACTATGAAAAATTATCACCGACGATCTCGCAGTCACCTTTTCCATCAAGGACCGTTGAATGTAACGCCTAGGTTTCGTCTCTATCAAGTATTGTCGAACGGAGACAAATGACGTCAAAATTGGGTCGAGGGACCTCCCTCCTGCCAGTTTGAAGAAGAAGGACGACTAACGGCAGATGGCAGACGTCCTTCATTGGCCATTGGATCGCAAAATTGACGGCCAAGATAGAATCTGGCGATTCCCAAAGGCGTTGGCGGACAAACGTCCAAGGTCGTTGGATCGTAGAAGGGACGTTCTTTATAGGGATTGACGGTTAGGATTGAATCTGGCATCTTCTAGAGGCGACGGATGGACGAATGACATTCATTGACCGTTGGATTGAGCGAGGGACATCCCTTATCTGGATGGATGGCCAGGATTGCATTTGGCATCTTCCAGAGGCGTGCAAGGCATACGCGTTTTTAAAATGGGTGAATTCCCTCAATTAAGACGAATGTCCCTTGTCCAGAAACGGACGTCCGTATGCCAATACTACGTCGTTCTGCCCTAAATGGACGGCTCTCGTCTTAAGACGGCATCGTTTAGGTCATAACAAACGTCCATATTAATACTAGGGACGCTCGTTTTCTCTCAGATTTCATTTTCTAAACGCTAAACTACAGCGTTTTCCTCTCGACAGACGATGAAAATCTGACTTATAATCGCAAATGGCGTCCCTTGCCCTAGATATTGTAGAGAGGAATTTAGTCTTCCCCCGACGAACTCAAACTTCCGATATTTATCCTCACGTTTGTTGTAGCGGAAAATGGTGCCGAAGGTTGGGCAAGTGTCGAAGGAGCATAAGGTGTCTCCCTCCGAGCCGGAAGGTCGAGTCCAAGTGTCTGCAGAGCCCCCCCAACCAGTGGTGTTCAGCTCGGCCTCCTCCAAATAACAGTACGATAATGACATTATACCTTGTGTCGTAATTATATCTAGGAAGGTAGATTTCAATGCGTTCGCTGATTTTGGATTAAAGGAAATGTTTGAGCACATTAGTCTGAATGGATTGTGCACGATGGGGGGTTATTATTGTGAGAGGGTTACGAAAAATTTTTATGCAAATTTGGAGTTTGACAGCTCTAGTGAGCTGAAAACTTTTTTGTATGGGAAACAAATTAGGGTAACTCTTAATGAGTTGAATGAACTTATTAGATGCTCCACGGAGGAGCTAACGGAGGAGTATTTCTATGTATCGAAGGACCTCGACTTTGTAAAAATGAGGAAAAGGTCTGACATTGCTAAAGCGATTGATTCGCAATCCTATAGTCGTTGAATCTTTCTACCGGCCCAAATCAAATGACCTTAATGCTAAAGCAAGAGTCATCCATCACATGATCACTCGTACATTTTTGCCACGTGATGGGCATAGAGACCTTGTCACCTGCATGAATCTCTACGTGATGGAGAAATTTCACAATGGAAAGAAATTCAACCTTGCATATGTCATTATGCATCAAATGAAGGCAAACCTGAAGAGTGCAAGGAAGAATCTCCCTTATAATTGGCTCATTTAGCATATCGTTGACAATAGCAGGTTGGTTGTCCCTCCCATGGAGCGACGAACCAATGAAAAAACACTTGACGTGTACAATCAAGTGACATTGGCTCGGATGAGGCTGCACAAAAGTAGGAGGGGGTGGGTATTCAAAGGAGTGGACACTCTCTCCACTCAGCCTGCACATCCTCCTTCTACGCTGGCTGCACCTCCTCCTTCTACGTTGGCTGCACCTCCTTCTTCCACGTCCACTGCATTAATTCTATGAACGTCAGATGCACAACCGTCAGATCAGGTGGAGGTGGAGGACGATTTTGTTCATCCTATAGCAGACAATGTACCTCCCCCTCCTCAGTCCTCACCCTCCGTACTGATCAGTGAGGAGAGGTGGCAGTGACTTGTTGCCAAGTTTGATAGACATGAGAGCCAACTTAGATTCAAGCCAAGTTGGATAGACATGAGAGCCAACTTGGCGAGATTCAAGCCGCTGTACTACAAATGAAATAAGTACAAATGAATATCGCAATTTCTCCTCCAGCAGCTTAGCCAGCTCCTCCATCAACTTCTCCTGCATCTTCCGATGCCTGTCCAGACGGATGCCGATATGACTTTTAGCTTACATGTACTTTTCATATATGCATTAGTACTGTTGATTAACAATGTGTAACAATTGTGCAAGTCTTCTATCATCAGGCAACCGTCTCCTCCTCCAACCCTTACCAAAGTTCAGAAGATTTTGGCAACGGGTCCTCAAGTGACGACAGCGGTTCCAAGGATAACAGTATAAGTGGTATGTTTTCAATTTGGTTTTGTACAATGAGTTGAATTTACACTTACACTGATATTCCATTGCAGCCTGTGAACTTGATGGACGAGTTCATGACACTGGCATGGGTAAATACAAAGAACAACAAGGAGAAATGTGCTATACTTTGCAGCTCCAAAGTAAATTCAACACATTGTGATTTGAAAATTATTCTCAGTTGTGATTGTATGTTGTGTGTTGTGTTGTTGATTTGCAGGGTAAAGATGTCTGGTCAATAACAATCCTCCTTGTTCCAAAGCAATTGGGAGCTTTGGACTAGGTGAGAATGTTTAATCAATTTATAAGATGTTGTTATTGAAAATAACTAAATATATAAATAAATCGCGTTCTTAACATGCAGTGCATGACAACACATGAGGAGAACACACTTGAGGTTCAAATAAGGGATAGGTTGCTGACTCTTGGTTGGATCCATGTAAGACACTTGTATTCATTCATGCAATATTACTTCATCATATAATATACAAATTTTATGTCAGATATACCCAGAGCTGGATTGTTTTATGTCATCGATTGACGTGCACACCCAGTATGCGTACCAATTGATGATGCTGGAGACAATTGCAATTGTCATGACACCAACAGAAAAAAAGTGGTATGTTTTTCCACCCTCTTCTTTAAATGAAGTGACAAACTAATTCGGCCTCCCAATTACAGCTAACATTGCATATTTGAAGTCTCTCGCCCTTTAGGGGTGTTAGTGATTGCCGAGTGTCCGCAACAAGACTTCCATCTTCACAACCCGCACAAATTGGAGGACCTTTACGAGGAGACCACTCATGTTGAGATAACCTTCGACTTGTAGTTCAAGGTCATCGATATCCGGGACAAGCAGACAACAATTATAAAAGATGTACCAACTATAGAAGATGCACCAACTGTAAAAAATGCAAAATCCACAAAACCTGCAACATATTCAAGAACTGCAAGAATTGCAAGAACTGAAAAAACTTAAAAAAAAGTGGCTGAATTGAGATTTTTGAAAGTTTATTGGTTTATAAACTTTATAAATTTGATTATTGTTGTATTTATGTTATTTTATTTTGTCTGGTGCAAATTAAATGTTGTATCTCTATTTTTTGGGGGGGGACGCCCCAAACAGGTTGAGGGCCATCCATTTTTTGGCGACGGACGTTAGTTATACAGGATAGGGACGTTCGTTATCCAGATAGCTCGATAATCGCTGAATGAAATCAGAGAGGAAACTGACATCCCTAGTATTAAGACGAACGTCCGTTATGCCCTAAACGTCGCCGTCTTAAGACAAGAGGCGTCCATTGAGGGTAGAACGACGTAATATTGGCAAATGGACGTCCGTTTCTAGGCAAGGGACATCCGTCTTAATTGAGGGAATTCACGTTTTAAAAACGCGTGTGTCTTGCATGTGACCCATAATATGGAGTCAATCATGGCCGTCGATCTAGATAAGGGACGTCCCTTGTGCTATCTAAAAGCCACAAAACGTCGTCTGCCATCGCCTCTAGAAGATGCCAGATGCAATCCTGGCCGTCCATTCAAATAAGGGACGTCCTTCGCTTGATCCAACGGCCAAGGAATGTCGTCCCTCCATCGCCTCTAGAAGATGCCAGATTCAATCATGGCCGTCAAGGCGTCAATCCCTACAAAGGACGTCCCTTAGCCCTGGACGTTCGTCCGCCATCGCCTTTGGGAATCGCTAGATTCAATCATGACTGTCGATTCCACGATCCAACGCCCAATGAGGGACGTCCGCCATCGCCCGTTAGTCGTCCTTCTTCTTCAAACTTGCAGAAGGGACGTCCCTCGGCCCTGATTTTGACGTCTATCATATTCGTTCGACGATACTTGCAAAGACGAAACTGAGACGTTACATTCGACGGTCATGGACGAAAAACATGACTGCGAGGTCGGTGGCGAGAGTTTTCTTTAGTTAAGGATTTTAGTTGTTAAAAAAAATCTACAGGGATTAACTTGTCATTGATATCGAACTATAGGATTCGCAATGTTAATTTCCTTAGAAAAAAATCACGTTTTTGTTTTGGATGATTTCAGAGAAAAATTGTAGGAAATCAACTTCTGGAGATCAGGATGACCTTCAAAATTGCTTTCATGTCGAGTTTCTAAAACTTGTTTCTGTTTTTAAAATTGTCATGACAAAATTGATCTTCTAACAGAGATGATTAAGTGAATAAAACGTAATTTATTTGACGAGTAGTACTAAGTTTATCATGTAATTCTGTACTCTATTTTTAAATTCTGGATATCACTTATTAACTAAATTTAAGAGTTACCCTTATATTTAATATACAAATAATATATATACACTCAAATGAATTAATACGCACGTTATAAAAGGATGTACTTTCCTTGGTTTTTTCCACCGTCCATATTTGCAGCAATGAATTACTGTTCTTCCTCTTCCCGGTCATGAAAACTGAAAAGGGGCAGATGGGCCCACTCAAGTGCAACCTACACTGCTTTATGACCTCCCCGAGAAGCACCCGATCTTTTCCCTGCCCTCCATTCTTCACGGGTAATGATTGTGTACAGTATCCTTCTTGTGCTTCCCTGCCCCGCCTCAGCGAATCGATGTGTCTGGCTGGATGGCGATGGGTACTAGGGTTTCTTTTTCCGATTCTGCTCGTAGAATTTCGCAGCGCCGGCTTTGGAATCTCGTCTTCTTCATGTTGAAGAACTACTTGTGCTTGTTTAGGTTGTGATGTCACTGCTGAGCCCTCCGGAACCAGTCTTCGAACTGAATTTTCAGTTTATTCTGATCGTAACTGTGGAGCTGTTTCACTTTTCTTTCATTGCTCTTATGCGCTGCTAGATTTTGTCCCTGTTTGCATCCATTAGTTGATTCCTTCGTGATTGCCATTCCGTAATCTGGTTCTGGAATAAATTATAGATGTTACTCGCTATTTTGAAGATATTTCGTATCCAAGTTTCATCCCGAAGCGTGAAACCCCGACGGAAATGCAGATTTTATTAGTCTCCAGAGTACAAAATCGGATTCCACATTTCTCTGTGTAGAATTCCAGTGTCCATATCAGCTTAACAAGTCTATCTGAATGGCAGTTTTTCTGAAAATTGATTCAAGATTTGTGGCTTTAAGATCTGTGCACTCTACTTCTGGTCAGATTTGGTAACGCTAGCAAAGATTCAAGCGATTTCACTGCTCAAATGAAGCGCCCTTTCCGACCATTATTTAGCATTTTGATCCTCGTTGTCTTTGCCGTTACTTTCAGCTGCCGCACTGTAGTCCGCCTCGGCTTAATTTCTTTTGAGCAAGATACCAATGTGGTAGCTCACAAGCCAGCCACTCCTGTGTTTAACGCTACGTTGCTAAAATTTGCAGCCATGGACCCAGGAGAAGCACAGTTCAAACAAGAAGTAGAGCAGCTATTGGAAGGAAATTTCGGAAGTCGTAGAACTTACAGAACATTCGCTACTTGGCGAAGATTTCATCACCATAACGGGAGATCAAGGTCCTCGACTGGCTTACCTGTATCGCTCAATTCCCACGGATTTTACAGATATTGGCTTGATTTCCGGAGAACCTTGAAGGACTGGGCTCGAAAGAGAAGGTTTCAGTCTGAGATTATGTCAGAACTTTTAACCTTGGTGAAGCAGCCACTTGACATGCACATTGGTTTAGCGAGTCAAAACCAACGGTACTCAACTTGTGCAGTCGTTGGAAATAGTGGGATTTTGTTGCAAAGTGATTATGGTAAGTTAATAGATAGTCACGCATTTGTTATTCGATTGAACAACGCCAGAGTGGGGACTTATGAAAGCAAAGTTGGGTCAAAAACTAGTATTTCATTCATTAACAGCAATATTCTTCACCTTTGTGCCAGAAGAGAAGGGTGCTATTGTCACCCTTATGGGTTCAATGTACCCATTGTGATGTATATTTGTCAGCCAGTTCATTTCTTGGATTATACCATTTGCAATGCATCACATAAACTGCCTTTGCTTGTCACGGATCCTCGATTTGATGTATTATGTTCCAGGGTTGTTAAGTATTACTCCCTCAAACGGTTTATGGAGCAGACTGGGAAGTCTTTGGAGGAGTGGAGTACTGCACACGATGGGCCTATGTTCCATTACTCTTCTGGTGTGCAAGCTGTTATGCTGGCTCTGGGAATTTGTGACAAAGTTAGTATTTTTGGCTTTGGCAAGGTTGCTTCAGCTAAACATCATTATCATACAAATCAAAAATCTGAACTGAGTTTACATGACTATGAGGCAGAATATGCTTTCTACCACGATCTAATAGAGAAGCATCACGAAATACCCTTCATTTCGGACAAGTTCAAGGTACCTCCTGTGGTTCTTTATCAGTGAAGTTTATCCATCATATTTTGAGATATTAAGCTGGAATTGTTCCATGGCTATGATTGTTGTATCCATGTATTTGTACTGTAATGGTAGTTTTTCCTGCTGGAATATTTAGAAAGGTTCCTCATTTCCTGTAAATTAATGTCCTTTCTCCATTTTTTTTTGGTTGGACAAACATAATTAACCAACTGGACAAAAATTTTCCTGCTGATTCAAATCAAAGAGCTCTTTTTTCTGAGAGCTATTTTATCTGTTCAACTATAATTGAACTCGTAGCCAATAATTTATTTGAAACTGAGATGTAGGACCTGCCCTTTCAACAAAAATGCTCGTATAAATGCAGCGAGAATTTGAGTGAGTTCCTACTAACATTTCTTCTAAAAAGAACAAAGCTTCAGCTTAGTTTACATCTGTATATACAACGTCATTTTGTTTCAACTTAATACTGGTACAGCATGAACGCTTTACTATTATCTACCCATAAAAAGATGGCAAACGAGGGTAAATCTGTGGACAAAACCTCTTTTTGCCGTTTGCATTTTCTTTTTCCCGCTTCACTTTTGCTTTATTCCTGTGTCTCCATGATTACACCCTTCTCTTCATACTTCACTCCCACTAAGAACCTTATGCTCGTCTGCACATATAAACCCTTATTTGATTTACTAAATGGAACAGAAATTGTGTTCGTCGAGTGTTTATATAAATTATAGTACCTGACTTGGGTCGTAGACAGCATATTCATTGTATTCAAGAGGACTATCTTTCTGCTCGGAGGGAATCAATCTGCCACAAGGAACTTTAATGTCATCTTTCCACATGAAGTGCTCAGTTTCATCTGTTCCCTTCCGACCCAACCCCTTCACTGCCATCTTCTTTCTTTCTAACGACTCTGTGTCCTGCATAATTCAGTGGTGATGTGTATGAGGTAAGGCAATGCAATCAATTTCTTACATATATTCAACTGATAACATAATTTGTCCATAGACCTCAGGTGGTGCTTTTATCTCTGTTATTTGCTCCCCAAGAGAAACTATGGCTAAAACCAAGAACCCTTCTGGCCGGTCCACAGCAGTGAAGCCATACCTTGCTGCTTCAGCGGCAGCATCTGAGCAGACAATTGCCTGGCCAAACTGCGAGGTAGAATCAACATTACAAAAATTTTATCATCTTAACAACAGAGTAAGATGTAGGAATTTCTATTCTGTACCATGTAACCTGGTACCGGAAGAGAGCATATTGATGGTAAGAACCCTTTTTGCAAGTGCCTCAATAGATTCGAGGTTCTTGTTCCTGTAGAGAACATTGAGAATGAACTTCACGGAGCACCAGCCAAGATCTATCTTGACATTAAGATTGAAAGAGGACTAAGGTACTAACTACTAGCGCATCTCACCACACCACAAGAGGACTTTGTTTGGCAATTTCTTTATTTCTTTATAGCTTGGCATAGCTGCCGATGAGACGGTGAAAATATTGTCCACTGACACACCATATTCCTGAAAAATAAAAATTCTGTTACTGTTTGTCATGTTGTCTCATTTTAGTCATCATTTTTTCTTATACTTACTATCTCTCCGATTTTTACTGGCTCATAGGTTTTCTCTAGGTAGTTGAGGATCATTTTGTAATCCTCAGATTCCTTGTCGAGAGGAGAAATTGAAGAACCAAGTTTCTTATATCGATCAGAAAGTGGGTCATCAATGGTGGAGCCGCTCATGTCTCCAATAAGGTGCGAAGCTGCAGTTATGTCTCGGACACCCTCTAATCCAGATACAACCTGCAGAATATGATCAGATCAGAGATAAAAAGGTCATAATAATTTCATATTTACGAATTTATCTTCCTTACATGATCTGCAATTTCTTGATAATCCCTGAAGATAAAAGGTCGTGTGGAGTGCATGAGAGTAAACCATCTATTGCTGTAGTCTGTCCAGATAGCCTCAGCCTCCAGCCCTGTTTCCTTAATTGATTTTACAGCCTCAATGAAATCCAGAAGAACCTCCTCACCTGAAGAAAAATAAATTAGAGAAAGAAAGGGAGAGGATGGGGAGGGGTGTCAAGTGTCTTTACATCTTTTTAAGTGAAAATCCGAGAGCATCCCCACAGGCAGATCAGGGGAGTCGTACCCCATTTCCATAAGGGCATATCTAAGACCCAAGAAAGCAAAGTTCAAGTCAGCGACTTGATTAAAGAAGGTCAGTATGATTTGATGACTAAGTTCTTTAGAGAAATGGAAGTATTTACTTGTAAATCTCCTGGCTGCATAACACCTTCATCAAGTTCGCAACCATGGGTTCAAGTGCACAGTGAGTTGCAGTAATTCCTAGTTGCCTTAGACCAAGTCCTCCACATCTTACATCCACTCCATCGTCCTAACCATTTCCAACGAACCCATTCTGGATTAACTTAAATGCATGATTACCATGAAAAAAGAAAGGAAAGAATCTCAGTTTGTACCATGTCTATAGGATAGAAACGCAATCGTTTTTTCTCAAATTTTTTCTCCCTCTCCCAAGGCTCAAATTCGTTGCCAGTTATGTCCTCAAACAGCCTCACAAATTCCTTAATAGCATTACTCTCATCGTCCCATTCTTCAAGCTTTTCCTCTGCATTAGGGTCATCACCCACTTTTCCCTTCTTATAGTACAGGTTTAATAGCCTTCCTGGCACTTTAATTAGCTGCATAATGCAGTACCTGCACCATGGAAATAAATGAACAATGTAAAAACACAGAATATAATCAAAGACTATTCTAAGAGAGGCTTTTCTGTATTGTATTTACTCATTGCTTCCCCGGCCTTGATCACAGTTAGAGAAAGCACAGTTATAGATAATGCCATCTTTTTCGAATATCTCTCCACCTTGTTCTTGCAATTTAGTATCTTTGTAAACACCTCTCTTTCCATACATCTTTAGCTGAAATAATCAATCATCGAGATGATATTTTAGAAATTGAAAGATATTTTGACTCTGGACAGATTTACGAGTGAAGATTGTACTTCTGCGGAGATTGACTCCAGGGCTTCTTCACTTGGATCTTGTTTGTCCCATGGAATTCCTTTACCTTCTACAGCAAGATCTGTAACAACATCATACGCCTCCAGTGGCTGTGCTTCTTGTTTCTCAATACTGTCAAGCAGCCAGGTCTCCCTTACAACCCTTATACCTCTTTCTCTGCAATGAAATTAACATGATCAATATTTCTCTCACTAAAATTTCAGTTCATCATCTTATGTCAGCTGGCAATTGAAAAACCTACATTGCTTCTGCAACTTTAGAGGACCCACCTCGCTCACGTTCTGAAGGCGACACAACTAGACAACTGGTGCCTGTGGAGATATGGGGAAGAAACTTATTAAACAGATGGAGGGACAACGCAAAAACTGGTAAAAGTTCGTGATGTTTTATTAGTATAAGCAGCTATATATACCAATGACGGAGTTATTGACCATTCCTCCATGTTTTTCAATCTCTTTTCTCCAATAAAGCTGTATTTACCATCAGCCAAAAGATGGTCAATAAATAATCACCAAACAAGACTAGAAAAAAAAATGCATCAGCAACGGATGGACTGTACATGCGTTCTAGACAGTCGACCAGAGAGCGATATCATCATTCCTGAAAATGGTTTGTCGGCTTTGCCTAAATTCCTCTGAGAACGAGGACCGAGATTCTGACAACTCTTCAGCAACTAGAGAGAAGAGCAAAGGTAAGAACTTTTTTAAATACAGTCCTCAGAGAAATAAATGGAAAGAATGGAGATTTACTTCTGTGATAGAAGTATTGACAGAAGTATTGAGCACAGAATCAGGCAATTTGATTGCTTCAGTTTTTCTAGGTGGGTTCTTGGTTTTAAACGTACAAGAAGACCACTCGCTGTAAAATCTAGAGCAGCCGTATCTCTTCCCATCAAACACCAATGTTCCATTACAGACCGGACATTTCTCTAATGCACCAAAAAACATCATATCCTGACTGTTCACAAATAAACACCACACCTTAAAAGTCTCCGAAAAAACAAAAGGAAAAATCATTTTTGATAGATGAACTGTCAAACCATTTGGAGGCTACAACATAATCAAGGCCAGTGAAGTCTTGCTCGTTAGTCCGTAGAATGTCTTTCATCTGTTCGATTGATAGATTTTCTCTGGTTGTCTTGCAGAAATCTTCAAACTCTGCAGACAAAGTGGCTTCAGCAGACGTTTTTGGATTGGTACGTCCATTTTCTTCCTCGGACTTGACCTTCTTCGGGGGAGACTGTTCTGCTTCGTGTGCTTTGTTCTCTGCCTTTTGCTTTGACCTTGTTACCATCTTGTCTTCTTCGCCGGACCCATGCGTATGGGCATGAGACCTTGTTTCATGAACCTTCCAAAGGTACAGTTTCAGCTGCTAAATTCATTTTTCTCATCTTTGGGTATTCATAGTAAAATTTACTCAGATTGTGTTGATTTTTTTGAAGAAATATTGCTGTTATCCCTATCTGGGTCACTTTCAAGATGTAAAATTGATACTTAGAAGTCACTAAATCGATAAAAAAATGAGCAAAATTGATTGTAATTGCAGTGCAATTACATCAAAGCAGTGAAAGCACTTAGAAATAAGCTAAATCCAAGATAAAAATGGAACAAACCTTCATCTTTTCAGCCCTGTCTTGCGTCTTTCTTTCAATAAAAGCTCGAGAAAAACAAACTCAGGATTTAACTCCGCAACATAGTTGGAACAAAAGCTGAAAAAACACTTACATCTTATAGCAAACTCTGCCTCTGAGTCCAGGCACGTATCTCACTGTTCTTGTCTTCTCTGTCATCATAGCAAAATACCGTGTGTTCTTACGTCTGAGGATGTTCGCCACGTGTCCACATGGGTGCTTCTCACACCCTAAAGCATCGACAGGTGGTCTTTTTCAACAGTTAATGTAGGGTAATTGATAATTGTTCATCAGCTTCTAGGTAGGTGACAATCAGCTGGGAAGATATTTGCTACTTGACGGCACACTGTAAATGGAAAGATACAGAAACTAATCTTTTCTATTTGATTTATTTTCAGTATATAGAGAATATGCCGTCCGGCAGAGGCGGCCATTTTTCCGGCGTAGTGGTTGTACTTGTTATCAGAAGATGATGAAGAAGAAGACCACCTTGATGACAGAGGGGTTGCGTGGGAGAATGAAGATCAGAAAACAACTGTAGAAAACATTTCTATTTATATGCACTTAATTTTCATTTTTTAATCCTTTTATGATTTTGTTTATTTATTTATGTCAGAGGATAGTGTACACTTCTATATTTTCAAGAAGCTCTTGATCATCATCTTCCTTGTTGGCCTTTCATTGTTCTTGAGAAAATAAGCAATGTTTTGCAGGTTCTTAAGAAAATAAGCGCAAGTCCGAGTGTTGTCTATGGCAGACCCGAACCCGAAATGTCGGGCTGAGCGTGGTTAGATGAAAGTAAATTCCGGGAAGGAAGGTTTCACTTTCTCGAGAAAACAATTCTCGGAAGACTTTGACTTTGGATCCAACCTCGTTGTTCGCAATTATTTATTTATAATGAGCTATTTGAAATGAAGACTTTGACTTCAACCCTAAATATTCAAACAGTGTGGGCAGAAACATGCTTAAACAATAATTGAAGGATCACCTACTCGCCGGTGCCAATTAAAATAAAACTCAAACACAGAAGACCCGAGTTTTTAAAAGCCGAAAAATTGTCGTCTCAATTCATCTTCTAACTGTCTGACTTCTTCCTCTCTCTCTCTCTCTCTCTAGAAATATACAAATCTCGAGGATGGTCATCGGAGGGTCGGTGGCCGTGGCTGCGGCGGTCGTGGTGGTGGGTTTGGTTGTTTATGTAGCGTACAAGAGCACAAAGCCGCCTCCTCAACAAAAATGTGGAGACCCTAAAGGTCCTCCTGTTACCTCACCGAGAATCAAACTCAGAGATGGAAGACACTTGTCCTACAAGGAAAGGGGCGTCCCTAAAAATGAAGCTAAATTCAAAGTCATTCTTGTTCATGGCTTTGATAGCTCAAAGCATATCTACTTGCCACTTTCACAAGTACCCTTTCAGCTTCTCTATGTCTTCTTAATTTATCTTACTCACTTTGTGAGTACTTGACATATTGGATATGATCTCAGGAGGTGATGGAAGAAATGGGTGTCTATATTTTGACATTTGACAGAGCCGGGTATGGTGAAAGTGATCCAAACCCTAAAAGATCAGTCAAAAGTGAAGCCTTTGACATTCAAGAACTTGCTGATAAGTTGCAGGTGGGACCCAAGTTCTATGTCATTGGGGTCTCCATTGGCTCTTACTCTGTTTGGGCTTGCCTCAAATACATACCCCACAGGCAACTTCTTCTTTTCTACCCTCTTTGCATTACACTGAGTTTGATATGTTTAATACAGAATACTTGAGACTGATTTAACTAATTGTTTTATCTTTACGATAGACTCTACGGTGTGAGCTTAGTAGTTCCTGTTGTCAACTTCTGGTGGCCTTCTTTCCCACCCAAACTAGCCAATGAGGCATTCAGAAAACAGCTCAAGAGAGATCAATGGAAGCTTAGTATTGCTCATCGTGTGCCAAGTCTTGTCTACTGGTGGATGACCCAAAAATGGTTTCCATATTGTTCGGTAATGCAGCGACATCCCGTACTTTTCAACGATCGCGACGTCAAAACCATCAAGAACATGCCCCGACTCCACATTCCCGATGAGGTATTTCACTAATTATTTGATTTCTAAGTCTTCTGCTGCGTGCCATATAATTTCACTGAGGGCCAGGCGGTCTGATCGTTCTCGTTTCCGTTGTAGTCCCTTCTCGGGCCACGACAATTACGCCTCGTTATTTTTCAAAGATTTAAGACAAGTATTAAACTTGATTTTGTTTGTCTGGGCGAAGCCTAGACAACAGGGAGTATATGAATCTTTGCATAGAGACATGATGGTGCATTTTGGGAAATGGGAGTTTGACCCAATGGAGCTGAAGAATCCATTCCCTCAAAATGAAGGGTCAGTCTACCTATGGCAGGGGCATGTAGACAAACTGGTGCCCTACGAGTTACAGCGGCATGTCGCAAAGAAGCTCCCCTGGATCAAATACCATGAAGTTGGCGATGGTGGTCACCTCTTCATCCATGAAAGTGTGGTCTGTGGAGCTATTTTCAGAGAACTGTTGTTTGGAGAAGAACCAACTATTGAAGACGCTCTGTAATGCTAGATGAATTAAATGTTATTTTACTTTTGCAACTTGCAATCATGTTCTAAAAATAATAAAATCCGTTAGAAGTTCTTCATGGCTTCATTCTGGTTGACTACTCTCATCCGAAGACTTCAGTTTAGGGGTGGGCGAATCAGTTCTCGGTTCCAGTTCCAGAACTCTTGAAACCGATCATTCGTTTCTCGGTTCCAAGATTAAAGAACCAGAATTGGAACCATGCGGTTCCGGACCCAGAACAGGAACCGAGTCTTGGTTCCTGTTCCTTAAGCTTCACAATACATTGGAATGAACATATCTACAGTTCATCCTTTTTGACTCCATTTTTTTTTTGGAAAAGTCTCTGCTCTGCTTTATATTTGTACTGATCTACTCTTTCAACTTCCTTCAAGTGAGACAATATCAAAGAGAAAGACTGTTTTTGCCTTTACTGAAGAAGTTGGAAATCGACTTACTTGCAAAGTGTGCACTTCTTATTTCCAACAAAAACTCTAGTCAACAGAATATATTAGGCGGAGAATATGATTATATTTGCCGTGGAAGTAGTTGCTTACCTTTCTTGCTGTGCACGTAGTCAAACCCATCAATTGGACTTGGTCCATGTTCGTGTTTTTAGTTTCACATCTTTGCTAATCTCATTACACGATACTTGGAACTAGTCCAACTTCAGGTGATGGCCTGCAAATAATGTTAAATTCATAATCTAATTAATTCATTTTTAATTAACACATCTTACTAGTAAACATCATGTGCCAATCAAAATTATGAATCAGAATGTCATTCTGAGATGGGGAAACACAAATGTCCATAGAAACACATGGGGAAACACATTGTTGGTATTTTACTATGATCAAGCATTAGATCAAGAATTTGCTGATTGATAGTAGATTGCGGTAAAAAAGATTGAAAGTTGTAAAGGAATAAATAAGTTTGACATCACGCCATTATATATCGTACAAGTAATACGTATTTCGGGTCCCATTCAAATCATTGATCTCTCAATGAAAATATGAAACTAGAAGAACTAAATTGAATGTTGTCCAAATACATATAGTTCTTCTATCCAAGTGTTTCTTTCACTAAACCTAAAAGCAAAAGCATCAATATTTTCTGCTGCCTTATCCATTAGATTGAAAACCAAACCAAGTTCTGCTCTGAACAAACAATCTCGTTAGAAAGCGAGTTGACATGAATAAGCTAAAATATCAGTACAAAAAATCGATAATTTTCGTTGATTACCAGTTTTAACAAATTGTTAAAGCAAAAATCAACAGATTATGATTATGCTTTACAGTGTTGAAGCAATCATGTGATTGCTTACTATGGTCAGAATCACATGATTGCTTACTATGGTCAGAATCGCAAACCAAACTAAATCAAAGCAGCAGTCGGAATCAAAAACAAAAATAAAAAACAGAAGCAAATCCTAAATCAAAATCTTGGTCAAAATCACAAACCCTAAATCCAACGATTTTTAACCATATGTATCCTCGGAATCAGAAGAATCAAGAAGGGGAGCAAGGGTTCACCTTCACTGGTTCGTCTTCGCTGATTCGCCTTCGCGGATTCTCCTTCGCAATCACAGGTTCGTCTTCAGGAACGCAGAATCGTAGGTTCTCGGTGGTTCTAGGTTCCAGCTTCCCTTCAAACACACTTGTCTCCCTGTTTTTAAAACAATTCGGTTCTCGGTTCCACTAACCGAGAACCGAACCAAACTGTGGACTTATAACCATAACCGAACCCGTCATAGAATTAGGAACCAAGAACCGGAACCGACCTAGAACTGAACCTCGGTTCCAGGTCGGTTCTCTGTTCGGTTCGGTTCGGCTCTTGCCCACCCCTACTTCAGTTGAACCACTACTTTTTTTAATCAAATCTTACGGCTTAATCTTCATTGAAAAATTATGAGGCTTAGATTATTTATGTAAAATCTATGTATATTATAATAATAAATTTTACGTGTTAAATTTTTTTCGCATGATTTCGGTCGAGGTGTTAAAAAGTTGATCGCGGTCCCGTGTGAATTTAGGTCAAATAGTCAAAATCAGTCAAATTGATCATTACTGAATGGTAAATTAATTGAAGAAATAAATTTGGTAAATTATTTTTGGTCAAAGAATCATTGTCGGTTAGAGTTTGGAACGAATCAGAATTTGAATTAGATTTATTTAATATATAAAATATATTTTTATAGAATAAAATAATTAAATAAATTAAGAAATAATAAAAGAAGAGGAAGAAGGAAAGGAAGGGGGAAACCCTTCCTTCGTGGCAGAGAGAGAGAGAGAGAGAGAAACGCAAGAGAGGGGAGAGTTTGATCGGAGAGTTAAGTGATTTCGACGACAAATCCAAGTCCTCGGTGTTCAGGCCATCAACCTTTGTGAAAGCGGATGACAAGTAAGTTAGTTTTTCCTTTCCGTTTTCTAGTTTAAAGTTTGAGATTTTATAGGCCTTAAATTCAAGCTTAAAAACTCGAATCTGAGGGACATCTTTGAGTTATATTGGTTGTATTGAGTTTTTGTAGGGTTGTTTGTCATTGAAAAGTGAAAAACTAGGAAAAACGACGTGTTTTGCGACAAAAAATAGTGCCCCAACATCTCCTCAGTCGACCTCTGAGTGATATCCGGTCGACTGGTCGTGTGGGTAATACACTGGTCGACCAAAATCGGCATTGGTCAACTAGAGCGGTCGACCATGCACTGTTCATACAAGCGACCACCGAACTATTCCTGGTCGACCGTAAATCTAGCATATTGTCCAAGAATGGTCTCAGGTCGACTGTAGGAGGTCCCTGGTCGACCGCACAATGTATTTAGTAATGTTTTTTAGTTGTTTATGCGTCAGTTGGGTTCCTAGATCGAGTATAGGACCCTTCTATCTGTCCCTTGTGACTCATTGATGGAAATTTTTGTTCTTTGGTATGGTTTTAGGCTCGACCGAGTTTTTGAATTTTAAGCCGACCTTTGATGAGTTCGTATTCTGTAACGACCCGATTTTTCTTACTTTTGAAAATGTGTAAAATTTAAAACTTTTTCTTTTATAAAAACTAGTAGAAAACTTTTCGTTTTAAGACCATTTTAGGATGATAAATAAAATCATTTTCTTAAGACCCTTTTTGAAAATCACAGTGGAAGAATAGAACATACTACTTGAAAATATAATAAATAACTCTTTTATATTATCTTTACAAAACCTTTCTCTTGAAATCCATTAGCCTAGTCAGCCACAAGATCCGCGCGTGCAAACCCTTAATCAACTGCTCTTTAACCTGTTCATCTGTGCTTGAACCTACATCACAAGATTTAACTAATGAGCCTAAGACTCAGTAAGTGATATAAAAGAAAACTGTAAAAATGCATATGTTGTATGTCTTTTAAATTTGTATGTGGTTTCTATTTTCTTTTCCTTTTCTTTTCTTTTCTATTTCTTTCTTGTAGAACTGTGATGAACTGTGATGAACCGTGAGGAGCTACGATGAATTGTAATTCTGGCCAACAGGATCATGATGGTGACCCAAACAGATGTCGGGTGAACTTGGCTATCATGACGAACTTATACCGTTTACCCTTTTTTGTGAACATTTCATTAGCAAACAGAATCATGATGGTAACCCAGATAAATGTTGGGTGAACCTAGCTATCATGATGAACTTATATCGTTTACCTTTTTTTGAGAACATTTCATTAGTAAACAGACTCATGATAGTGACCCAAACCGAAGTTGGATGAACCTAGCCATCATGATGAACTTATACCATTTACCTTTCTTTACTTTTATCTTTTTTATTTTCTTTACATTTATTCATATTTTATTTCCATTATCGTTTCCTTTTTAAAACCATGCATGATGCTCGTGAATGCATATAGTGTATATCATATCATTACTATAACTTCTAAACATGCTCATCTATTAAACATATCATTAAAAGAACCTAATTCTAATAAACACTTAGCAAGCAGCAGTATAATTTGTGAAACATGCTCAATATCTAACTATTCTAATAAAGCAATAGACACACTCTAATACCCCAAAGATATTTCCTGTTTTGTGGATGTATATATATATAATGTTAGAAAGGGGTATGTGTAAATGAAGTGGCAATATTAAAGGAAAAATGCATACCGGAAGATTTCGGACGATAGGCGGACGTGAAATAGCGTCCGAAATTGTGTTGAGTGTCGCCCTTGGGTTTTGGGACGATATTATACTTCCCAAATGTTTTCGAACACCATGGGTGAAGATTTAGGACGTGTTTTCTCATCCGAAAAGGATTTTGGATGACATGTGGATGACGCGGACGATAAGCGGACGTTTTCAATTTGAATATGTCCAAGTTTTGGACAAATTCAGAAGACTGCGGACAAGATGCGGACGACTTAACCGCGTCCGAAAAGTTAAAATTGTCCAAAAAATCCATTTTTAAATCTGATATTTTTCTCTCTTCTCGCCATTTTTCTCTCGATATTTAAGAGGAAGACACGTTTAAGAGGTGACAAAAGGGATGATTGGTGGCCTCAGCTCAGAGGACCTTTTCTCCTTGGAGTGGGACGTGCTTCCACACGGCTTTGTCTTCATCCAACTAAAGGCATCAGGTTTGTCTTTATATACCATGGAAGTGCTGGCTGATGAAGTTTACAAGCTGAAGAGTAAGAAGAGATTTTATTTGTTTGGTTGTCACTGTGAAGACGTGGTTATTCTGCACGAAAGTGGTAAGTATTCAGTTGAGGTGTATGTGAATAGAGGTGGACTCTGAATTGTCATTTTTGTTCTTTTGCCAGATTTCGATTGTATTGAGCTAGGTTGCTTTGAAGAAGTGGTACAGCTGTGTAAATTGCTGCAAAACGTGAGGTAAAAATTGGAATGATGTATGGCCAGTGGAGGCCTACATCACGGGGTTGTTTGTTTTGTATCATTTTGTGATAATTGAAACTATTCAGTTGGTAAACTGTTGTTAATTGTTTAGATATGAGTTCCTACATGATCATATGTTGAATCTTGCTAAGTTGTACTTGTTATGAATTGTCTTACCCTGGTTAGTTAGCAAGATATATGGTTCTGTACACAATATAAATGGCAAGCCTAGTTCCCTGTTAAGAATTTGTTCTGGAATGGATATTGTCTGAATTGGATGTTGAGGCTTATGACTGAAGTGACAAAAGAATGGAACTATAGTCATGGAAAAATTGGATTAATGAACCTGTAAAGTTAAGTTATGTTGCATTGGATGTTATGTTTTGTTCTTCAATGCCTTGTCAAAATGAAACAGTTTGTGTAGCTCTCTTTTATCAAAACACGTGTAGTTATCTTTTATTTACAAGCATGTGTAGTTCTAATATGCAGTTTTAGTAAATTGTAATGTTTCTTTTATTTAATTTGTTTGACATACATGCATCATGTAGGGATATGAATTTGCTTTATGTTGTGTGACATACTAAATTTATATAAATAGGCGTGTGAGGGTTCAGGAAATCAATGATGTCCATTTAGGTCCATGTTGGATGGATGAGAAATAATAGGTCCATGTTGGATGGATTAGACGAGGGCTCTTTATTTCCTGTTCTGAAATCCCCAATGTTCTCGTAACAAAAGAGTGCATGCGGCCTAGGAAAACCTTTGATATAATGAGAGGGTTTTCTCATTGTCCCATGATATTTGTCATGTATGCACTCTTGGCTTAATTGCATTGTATGGTCATGCATTGCATTACATTGCATTATATTTTAATTCTTACTGAGCGTTAGGCTCATTGTTTTCCCCCATGATGTAGGTAATGCGTTGGATGACAATAATAATGTGGAGGCGGTATTCTAGGACGACGTTTTGGATTATCAGCCATTTTGACCTGTTGGTTGTGGCGCATCACAGATGGGTTTTGGTATTATGTTTTGGGACGTATGAAATAACGGTACTTTCACAGATAGAATTTGATATTTTGGTTTGGGATGACTGATAACACATAACAGGACTTTGGAAAGTATGTATTTTGCTAATATATTAGTAGGCTATCTATAAACTTTTGGAAAATGTAAACGGACTGTTTTGGAAACTTTATGTTTTGGAAATCGTTTTATGACAAGTTGCTCGTTTTACTCTGATAGGTTATTAATTGAAAAATAGAAAACGAAAAATTTATGACCATTTTAAAATGTTAAATAAATAAAAGAAAAAAATACGGGATGTTACACACACTCAATATCTTACTATTCAAATAAAATAGTAGTCATGCTAAATATATTACTATTCTAATAAAGCAGTAGTCATGTTTAATATCTTACTATTCTAATAAGACAGTAGACATGCTCTATATCTTACTATTCTAATAAAGCAGTAGACATGCTCGATATCTATGCTCGATATTTTACTATTATAATAAAGCAGTAGACATGCTCGATGTCTTACTATTCTAATAAAGCCGTAAATAATTAACATACAATTCTTAACTCTTTTCGAAATATGCTCAATATCTTAACATGCTAATAAAGCAGTAAACAAACAGCATACAATTCCTAACTCTTCTCGAAACATGCTCAATATCTTAACATGCTAATAAAGCAGTAAACAAACAACATACAATTCTTAACTCTTCTCGAAACATGCTCAATATCTTAACATGCTAATAAAGCAGTAAACAAACAACATACAATTCCTAACTCTTGCGATGTAGGGCCACAAAGACGAAAACACATATGTATCACTTACTTGGCGTTCGTAACATGTTCAAGCCCTTAACGTTTTCCCCTTTTTCAATACCCGCGAGAGAAGCCAAAAGACTCGTGAGCTTCCCCCTATTTCCATCTCCCTTTCACTATCTCCCTTCCTTTTTTCATATTTTCAGAAGCTCCTTTTTCACCTGAGAACCCGAGGCTAGAAGCAGGGAGCTTCTCCATTATTTTCTCTCGGCCTTTCATTTCCTCCAGAGCGCCCTTCACATTTTCCACGTTCCTATTATTTCCTCTGAATTTCACAACCTCCAGACTTCACTTCACAGCTTCTTTCTCCCGCAACTACTCCCTTTCTCTTCTCTCTTTTCTTGGAGCACACGACCCTTTATCATCAGATAACACCTCCCCCAGCACCAATTTCAAACTGCCAACAACAAAGGAATGGGATGTAGAGCAATCCTAGGCGAAGCCATGCCTTGAGATCACCAATTATCCTCTCAGGAGAAGCTTCAGAAAAAAACTCGATTCTCGTAAAAATTCGTTGCTTCAGTCGACATGCACAGTCTACCGTTCTGTCGCCCAGTCCCGAAAGTTTGCACCCACTTGCACTGTACATAGCCGTTTCGCCTTTATTTATTCTTTTCTTTTATTATTTTTATTCTATTTTATTTTAATTAATTCTTTTCTTTGTTTAATTACTTCCTTTTTAATTTATTCCCCAATTAATCCTAACCAATATTCTCATTAACTACTAATAATTTCTTCTAATAAATCTTCAATAATTATCTAAATAATCTAATTACACTCAATTAATTTCTCAATTATCCTTATTGAATTCCATCACGGGAAATCAGAGTATTACATTCTACAATACAATCATCCTCAAGATCTCCAAAATTCATAAATATTATTATTCTTTGTCCTAGCTTGATTATGGGTATTACATATTCGGTTGATCATCGTGAGATCTCGATTGGCATCCGCTTTGCCTTGTTGGTCGTTTGTGGTTCCAATTGATCACCGTGGTATCTTGTCGACATCAAGTGATTCCGATCAACCGTGGTTGGTATGTTTAACTCCAGCTAATTCTTCTCAAATGGTGCTTTGTTCGGTTCGTGCATGTTGTGATTCGTCCACCGCAACCCTGTTTTGTCCACCGGTGGGTCTTTTGGGTTGTCTGTTGAGGTGTTGGGTCGACAGTTGTTATGTTTTAGTCGACCGCATCATTTATTTTTCCAAGTTGGGTTTAGCGAACTTCGTTTGGCTTCACTAGCCATACCTAGTCTTCGTTCTGGTTTTCTATTTTAGTCTTGGACTCTTGATGTATTCTTATATTTGATTTATGGTTTGGGACTTATCTGTTATCCCTAGTGCGATTGTTGGGATTTTGACATCACCCTTGTTATAGGTTATGGAGAAATCACTGATTTTGACCCTCACTTCCGATAGCGCATGGAGCTAGCTAGTCGGTAAAGTTGTCGTGGTCGTCATCGAGGTAGAGATTTTTATACTTTATGCATGGCATTGCATCATGTTTTCAAACTAATAATTTATGGGGTACGACTCTTGAAAACCCGATGGAGACTGCTTCAACAACACATTTATTTTTATGTATATGTATGTTTTCTCACTTTTACTTTATCGTACATGGTATATTGTTTGATATTCTATGCATACATATTGGGAAGATGAATCCTTATGATGCTTTAGGCAGTTTTAGCATTAAAGCATCATGAGACTATCTTGTGCAATCTTCTGCTGTGAAAATATTGATTTTTTACACGTGCAAAAAGGTGATAGGGCATTGGTGACATGTCCTCAGATTTTGAGTTTCAGAAGTAGAAAAAAGATGATAGGGTGGTGATGACGCGTCCTTTGGGTTTGGAGCCCCAGAATCTTGCCAGGATTTTTAGTCACACGAATCAAAAGGTTGTTAGTCGCTACGTTTTGCTCGCCCAGTACCTTCCATTTGACGAGTGGCGTGATGGCTTGTAGCTCTGCTCGTCGGCAACCCTCGTCAATTTGGATCCTATAGGTAGCTAGTTGAGGAGAAATCCATTGCTAGCAACCTTATCTATTACCACAATTATACCGGTTGTGTTGGAGCTAAACGTAGCTCGAGTGACATGTTGGATCTATGAATCACCGTCATTTTGATTCTTATGTCTCATGAGGTATTGCTTTCAACAGATGGTCGCCTTTCTGTGATGTGTGTCAAATGGGTCCTTGTGTGACCATCTCTTTTCACTGATGACGTTTTCGCATGGAAAACAATGTTGGCATATTTCTTGATATAGTTGTCTATGTATATAGTGAATTTTGACGAAGCCATATCGATGGTCATGAGCCTATTTAATAAAATGATAAAGAGTTTTACGATTAAAAATCCATGTATGGTAAATGAGAAACATGACATTGATTTTCTAGAGGATAAGAAGAATCATTTTGCATGCATTACATTTAGTATAAATTCTCTATAGATTCCCAAATAGCCATAGGAACTTGAAGACATGTGGTATTATGCCTACATTAGGGTAAGAAACTATATCATTTCAAAGTTATTCTCAGTTTTGATTGTATGCTTAAGACATCTTGCATCATATTGTCTTTTTTAAGAATAATGATGCTTTAAATGTAATGACCCTCATCATTCCAAAGTAAATATCAATATCTGACTCAATGAGGATAACTTTTTAAGAATGTGTAATCATGTTTAAGAAGCTGCTATGAAAAATAAATCTCTTCAATGCTTTCTTTTTATGCAATGTGAAACTTTGACGGAGGAGGAGATACTTAATCCGTATGGGGTAAAGGGATTATATGGCATCAATCCCAGCTAACCAACAGAGTGACTAGTGGTGGGTAAGAGGGGAAGTACAACTAAGAGAATCACTTATAAGTCTTTGTTGTATCCACGTAAAACATTTTTATTTCTTCATGTAATATTTTTTTCTTTTGTCCAGCGACTTATAATATATGGTTTTAATTTCAAACACACCCAAAGTAAAGTTATTTTCAATCATCTATTGACCTGCTCACCCATTATGACTATCAAGTGATGTTACTGAAGGCAATTGCAATTGTCATGACCCCTAAAAATAAAAAATAGTATATTTTCTTTCCATGCGCCATATTAATTTTGCTTTGAAATTACCTACTCATTTTCCCTCTCAATTTCAGCCCACACGAGATATTTTAACCCTCACACCTTGTAGGTGTGTCGGTGATTAACAGCTATCAAAAGACTAGATTCCATCCTCATGACAAAGCCCATTTGCAAGTCCTTTTCAAGCACTTCTCTCATGTTGAAATCAACCATGCGTTGAGGTTCAGTGTTGTCGATCTCTGTCAAGTATAATTATACATTTGATGGATGATTTTTGTACATTTGAGTTATTGTACATTTGTTTATCTGTGTTGTTGTTATGGTATTTTGGTTGTTGTTGTTGTTACTGCTATTATGTCAAATTGTAAGTAAAGAAATGCCCGTTGTGGGCTAAAGGAAGTTCGTTTTAAAGTAAGGGGCGTCCGCTATAAGCCAAGGGACGTCCACTGTGGGCTTAAGGACGTACATTTTGGGCTGAGGGACGTTTGTTTTAGGCTAAGGTTCATTCACTGTAAGTTAAAGAACGTTCGTTTACTGTAAGTTGAAAAACATCCATTTTGGGTTGAGAGACGTCCATTGTTGGTTTAGGGACATCTGTTGTTAGTTGATAGACATCGCTCAATACTACGATGGACATCCATAAACCCAAAATGGACGTCTCTCTCTCATTTCAGGTTATGTGTTAATGTTGAATTGATGTAGTTTTCTATTTCTTCACTCAAATGACATAATTTTAAAATCAATTCACAACTCATGACTTACGGTTTCAATTCACAACTCAAATAATTTACGGTTTCAATTTACAACTCAAATGACAGTTTCATTGACATAATAGCATATGTTTATAAATTTTCCCAACACAATACATTCTTTCATTGCATTCCCAATACAATACATCTATATAGAACTATCCACAACTTAATTTACAATTTAATTTCCAAACACATATCAACTCAAATATGCTTTTAGAGCATGTTATTACACAGAAGGACAATTACCAGAAAGTGAATCATAGAAGTGAGATTTTATTGTTGAACCATTTGTTGGAGCCTATTGTGACCCCTAAAAACTTGCACAACAACTCTAACTCATCTCCAGGCATCTCAAGCTTTATCAAAAATATGGAAAACAAGTAGATATCTGGTTGTAATGGAAGAGCAATAACAACACGTTTAGGCTTGTCCATTACAACCTTTCTATCTACTTGCTTTCCTTATTTTTGGCAAACCTCGATATGCCTGGAGATGAATGAAAAGAGTTTAAAATAAGAAAGAATAAGAGAGAATATATTAGCACAACTAGAACTGTATTAGAAATTGAGAGATTGAAAGAAAGTTTGGTGAGAAATTTTGTTAGAACATGAAGGGTATTTATAGAGGAAGAGGGAGGGAGCCAACTGTAATGCCCTGCGTTATTGAAAAAACTTATCTTTTTAACTTTCGTAAAAAAAAATATTAATTAATTTATTTAATTAAAAAGTATGAGAGAAAAATAAATATCATAGTGCTTAAAGCGAAAATTATTAACAATCCGTATTATGGTTTAAACATTTGCTCAACAGGCAATGCCTCCTCCTCCACTTTAGTAATGCTTATATCATGACAATCACCTACACCACAAGAAAACTGTGACTCTAAGCAAGAATTAAGATGTAGTATGATGTATGTATATGTCTGATTATGTCAGAAAGGAATCCACCCAATCTGTCTTTTACTCATAGTCTCATATTATTAAACTCATACATTGAGGTGGGACATTGGAATATTTCCCACAAGGAGAATAGTTTATGACCGGAACCTAACTCCCAGGAGACATGCTCTCGCATCCCGATGAGGGAAGGGTTAAATCTCGAGTCTCCCAGTTAGAGTCTGAACTACCTTCCCAACCCCCAATTCTCATTACATTTATTTAATTCGGTCTCTCCCATGCAATATCAATCCATATATGGTATCCTAAATGTTTATATACATGATGCATGACAATACAATCTAATCTTACACAAATTTAAACAGAAAAATAATGGTATAATACAAAGCGTATTGTAAAATCTAACAGGAAATGTCATTCTCAATTTAACAGAATTATTTAGCCTGAACAATAGAGTGAACTTTGTTTTATGAAATAATACTATGAATATTTATTTAACATCTTTATTAAAGAACAAGGTAAATATTTATTGGACACTTATTTTATTTAATTACAAAGTGAACATTTATTTATAATAACGTGAACATTTATTTAACATGTATTTTATTAAATAACATAGTGAATATTTATTAAACAACGAGGTTAGTATTTCAAATATCCAGGTGAGAATTTAACAAAATTGAATGTTATAAATAAATGATTAAAAGGCATAAATAATTAAATGACAGAATTAAAATCGGCAGAGACAAGTTCAACTAATAACTAACAACAATTAACATATAGTAGAGAATCAACGATTATCAATTAACGATTAATAATTAACAATTTACAATTATCATTTTATGTTTATTTCGTCTAACAATTTACAATTTATTAGCATTAGATAATTAATATGGGAAATTAAATCAACGCGTCTTGGCCAAGAGTTAATGAGCCAAGGAGTGATTATTTAGTAGAGAATTAAAACAATTAACTCAAACACACTGCGTTGTGGAGTAGGCCTCCTCTGGCCACGACTTGCTTAATTCTTACGACACGTTGGAGATTTCTTCACAGTTGAACTCCATCTCCAGAGACCCTGCAACACTTTCCCTCTGCTCACTTTCCCTCTTCTCTCTCGCACTCCCTCTCTCTCTATCGCTGCACTCTGTAAAGATGAGAAATAACCAGAAGGCCTGCCTTCCACATTTTAAGGTAGGAAAGAAAACTATGGGGAAGGGTAATTGGCAAACAGACAGCCACCCTTATTAAGGTAGAGGTCCATTAAGTGATTGCCACCTAAAATGTGTTATCGATCTGGAGACACCCAAAGGTCCACTGAGTGATTGCCACCTAAAAATATGTTATCGCTTTGGACGAAATCACCGTTGAATTAAATTGGGTTTCTGGGAAATTCTTCAGGAGAGGGCAACATCCCGGTTGATTGTTCATGTCGACCAGAGCAACGAAAAACTGGATTCCCGCGATTTCTTGTGGCATCGATCGATAGCTACAGTCGACAGGACATCTCCGGTGGACTGAAGCAGTCGACCAGTCTAACGTATTTCTGTCGCCACCAAAACACCGCTTTTCCATTTCTTTTATTATTATTATTATTATTTTATTTTTTTTAATTAATTCATTTCTTTATTTAATTACTTCCTTTTTAATTTATTTTCCAAATAATCGTAACCAATATTGTCACTTAACCACTTCCAATCATTTCTTCTAATAAATCTTTAATAATTATCCAAATAATCCAATCACACCCAATTAATTTTTCAATTATCCTTACTAAATTAGTAAATTCTGTTATAGGAAATCTCAACAACGGTCTTAAGACCATTGCCCGCCAAGCTCGCGAGCCCGCTAGTCGAGCTCGAGACCCGCGGGCTCGCAAGCCCATAAATCCAGGCTCGGCTTGGTCCCCTTTCAGGGCCCAAGCCTAGCTCGTTAGCCACCTCTAATTGTTGTCAATGCTGACGGCTGTGAGCAATTGGTCGGGCACAACCCCTTCAAATGATAACCATGCAGGCAAATGGCAAGTCTACCACACTCCAACAGACCTCTCTTACACGTAGCCAAACACATGCACATCCTATAAAATATTGGATAAGGCGTAAGATCATTCCTATCTACAATAACCAACAATGTGCTGCCAAGATTGGATCTTCGAATCTCTTTTCCATACGCCCATAATTGTTTATATTGTTCATCACCATCCACTTCGTTCAATTTCCAAGCTATATTTCTTGCCCTTCTGGCAAGACTCAGGGTAATATTAATATTAAATCATTTCTTGCTGCCTCAATGATAGAAGGAACGTCCCACGTGAGTCGGCTTTTAAACGTATCCAAATATTGATTTTTCACTCATATGGCAAAAGCGTGTCTGCTTTCTATCTGTTGTGCATAGGTGTGTATCTTGTTATGGTTCTTAAGTTAAATGTAAGTTCACCTTTCATTTTTGAAATGTGAAGCTGCCAACTGCATCCATCCTCGCACACGACAGTCAACCGATAAGATTTTCTTTTGACGAACTTCATCTTGTGCTCATTCTTCAACTCATAATCAATCACTTCTTCTCTAAGTGCGTTCAACGAACTATATTTCTTCCCTATACAGAGATACGAGGAAGAACATTCAAGTTGAGGAGGCATACTCTTCATTCAATCATTATCTTCTGAGTCGCATATTGAACGAAGTTAATGGAGAGAAGTGTATTCAATCTCGTCTAAAGATGCCGAGATTGCATACACTTCTATACTAGCTTCATGATAGAGAGCACATTGCCCATTGGCTTAGATCCACCTCCATTACACAGTTAATGCATTATTCATCATTGGATGGTGCAACACTCTTCAACCCTTTGATGTGTGACACTCAAAAACTTCGCTCTTCAATTGTGTTTAGGGATTTAGGGTTATTGCTTGCTCTCACAGAGAACATCCTTACCGCTAATATAGATGAAGGTGAAGGTCGGTCAATGTCGTCATTTAGTATTGAGGGATGTCCATGCCATTGAGGGACGTCTATGGTAAGTTGATGGACGTCTCTCTAGACTAAACGACTTCGTATCTCGACATCAATGGACGTCCCTTAGCATCCAAGGACATCCCTCAATACTAAACGATGTCGTAAGTGGAGGGACGTTTGTTGTGGGTTGGGGGACGTTCGTTGTACTTTTGATGGACGTTTATTGTGGGCAAAGGGATGTCCATTGTTGGTGAAGGGACGTCTGTCTTAAGTCGAGGGACATCCGTTGTGCAATGAGGGACGTTCGTCGTAAGTGGAGGGAGTTTGCTCCCATTTAAAAAAGTGTGTCTTGCACATGACTCCCTTCAACATAACGTCTGCCAACGCCTTTAGAGGATGACCATCCTTCTTTCTGGTCGTCCATCCTCATTGAGGGACATCCATCTTTCAATCTAATAGGCATGAACCTTCGTCCTAGTCGTCCATCTTCATTGAGGGACATTCGTCCCTCAATCCAACGGACATAAACCATCGTTCGCCAATGCCTTTGGAGGATGGCTATCCTCCATCCTGGTTGTCTATCCCTTGATCTAACGGCCATGAACCTTCGTTTGCCAGCACCCGTCTGTCCATCTTGGACGTCCATCCTCGTTGAAGGACATCTGTCTCTTCATCCAGCATCCAACAAGGACCTCTCTCGACCTTACGATGGCCCCAAGGATGCCTTTCCTCGGGGATCAGCCTTAGACGTCCTTCGTCGTTGAAGGACGTCCATTGTTGATCCTTGGACGTCCCCGTTGGACTGTTCTTAACGTTAACGTGACTGCAGCATTTGCCTCTACGTTTTTTGACGAAAAATGTGATTGCGAGGTTTGTGTCGTTCTTTTTCCATTATTCAAGATGTTAGTTGTCCATAAAATTTTTTGAAGGTTTGTCATGTCACTGATATCAAAATCTAGGGTTTGTTTTGTTAAATTTCCAAAATTAAATAATAATATAAAGTGTTTATTCTTGGAAAAGGAAGCCATATTATTGTTGATAAGAACTGAAGATGCGGTTTTGACTTGCAAAAGAATTAAGTAAAAGTTGGTAAAAATAGAAAAATTGCTTCTCTTTTGCGAATTTAGTCAAAGAAGGGAAGATTTTTTTTATGATATTTTCCTTTTCACCATCCAAAATGACAGTTGGAGAAGACTTTTACACTATTTTGAAGGCACTTTTAGATCATAAAATGATTTAGATTCCCCAGATTTCAAATGTCAAGCCCTTGCTTGTTCGATCCTATTATGTAAAAGCAATGATGACTTAATTATGAGAGTTCAATTTAATTGTAGAGATGTATAATCTCATTTTAAAATAATTAGTTTATAAGAAGAATTCTTGTTCCAATTTAATGCAATGTAACAACATTTCCAAAAATTTGTATTAAAATAAACAATATTATAACAGTGACACAGGAGATTCACACTGTGGCTGCGTGTAAGAAAGAGTGTTTAATTCTCTGCACTGTCTCTCTCTTAACCCACTTGAAATAAATGAAGTGGAAGACGAAGACCTAGCTTTCAGATCTTTAGCGTTCTGCTGTTTTTATCAGAAAGAAGAGAAAGCCATATAAAAAGACAACCTTTTGAGTTTATATATTTTTCATCTCCCTTTGTCCTTTCTGCATTTGAATATACTTCCCTTTCACAACCACCCTCCATTAATGTTTCAACTACCTCTCTCTCTCTCTCTCTCTCT
Organism: Begonia loranthoides; assembly: GCA_022433065.1. Taxonomy (NCBI): domain Eukaryota; kingdom Viridiplantae; phylum Streptophyta; class Magnoliopsida; order Cucurbitales; family Begoniaceae; genus Begonia; species Begonia loranthoides. The sequence goes on from CM039481.1 coordinate 2,034,190, forward strand.
CTCTCTCTATCTATCTAAACTTCAGAGAGATATTTGAGCTTTGGCAGGAAGAAGAGACAATGAGCTAAATGTATAATGGTTTGTCAGTACATGTCAATTCTATTTCCAGCTTATATACACCATCAAGAGTCGTTATTTGAGGTCAATCAATATTTTATGAGCAAAATGTAAAAAAAAGCTCGAAAGATAGAAGACTATTGAGTGGGTTTACAATTACGAATATAAATATTATAATGCAGAAAAAAAGTGAAGAAAACCCTAACCCTAACCCCACATCTCCAATATGTAATCTGACAGAAAATCAGCTTGTCAAAAGTTCGAGAAGTGATTTGGTGGAGGCTGTTGAATCATATGTAGCTCTGTTGATGTTTGGCAGGAATTATCGTCGTTGATCATCGTCCTAGAAAACAAAAATCTTCGTTTCTTGGTGCTGTAATATCAAAAAAAAACTAGGGTTGATAATATTAATCTTACTCTCTGGGTCGAGACGACCATAGCGAACTGAGGGCTCGTAACCTGCCATAATACTCGCCAATCACGAGGAAGCATCGGGCCGCTTGTCGGATTGTCAGTATCCGTCGTAGTTGGTGAAGAGTTTGTTGTCTCAGTATATCCGCCTGAAATTCAACACAGATTGACCAAATATATGAGATTTTTAGGGAGGATTCAGATAAAAAAAAAAGTGGGTCCAATTCAATAGATTGAAACTGAACATCTAATAATTTGGATCATGCTTCCAATCATGGAGGATTATACTAGGACTGTTTCTCATAAATTAGGGTTGAAACGTCAAATTAGGGTTTTTCTCGCCCCCTAAAATATCGCTCTCTCCGACCAACTTCCGATAGCAACATTGAACAAAAGAAAGTTCATGTTTCAAAATTGAACCCTTTCAATTAACACCTTGGAGCCAAAGCAAACGACGGATTGAAACTAAACTTAACTTAAATGTTGCATTAAACAGTCTTGTAATATGCAAGAATGTCACAATATTACACATCCATATACATTGTATGAAATTTCAAATAATCTAAAAAATATAATCTAGTTGACATACAAATAATATAACATAATGTAATCTAGGAGAGCATAATTGATTAGGTTTGGCATGTAGCTTGCTTGATTGTTTTCTAAATTATTGGAAATAATATATTAACGTGACAAAGTCTTTTAACATAAGTCAAATAATAATGCAACATTAATTATTATGACAAAATATCACTTGCATTTTCCTATTTGATAAGACTGATAATCAAAGTGTGCACTATTTCCCCATTTAATTAGACTGATAATCAAAGGTTTTGATAAAATAACCTGGCAAACGAAGCCCTCGAGATTGTCAAGCTTTCCAATGGCCAAAATCATTCCGTTCATTCCGTCGATGGTTGGTCCGCCGGCAATGGTGTCAATCAGAGATTGGTGGAGTTGTTCCAAGCCTTGACTCAGAGCCTCTTCTGCCTGCTGTGAAGAATGCTGGAGTTTGCATATTCCCATAACTTGATGTTCGGTTATTGGGTCTAGTTGTGATATTAGCATCTGCTAGGAAAAGCATCCTCTTAACCATATGTTTAATTTATTGAAATAAAACTTAATTTTAGTCTGGTTTTTTTCGTTCCTGCCTTAATGAGCTCCGATGGCCGGAAACCACCCATCCAAAGGAAGCACCGTTCGGCCGGAGACATCCACAATCCAGTGATGAGATGAAAGACATCAGATTTAGCAGCCACTTCTTTTAGCCGGAAAAGTTCGTCGTAGTGAGAAATGTAGCCATCGACTACTATTCCAAGATCACCATCCGGTAAATGTGCATGCAAGCCGCCCCGTAGCTCCGCCATGTGTCGATGATCATCGTCTAGCCATCTTGCATACTCCATGTCAAAGACTGCAGCTCCTAAAATAAAGATTATAGAGAAATGGTTGCTTAAAAGAATCAACACAGGATGCATGTGACTGAAGTAAGGAGAAAATTATAGATCTACATAATAAATAAATCATCTTTTTCCAAATTAAAGTCTCAGTAGAGAGAGAATTTTGTGGGGGGGAAAAGCCAATCAATAAAAAACAAACGAAGTAAATTATTCATAGTATCTGATTTCTAAATCTTGTAATTTGAGCAATCCAACATGATCTGGGAAGATTGAATGCGTAAAGCTTGATCTAATCTTAGTAATCTGCCAAAAAATCTAGTTTTTTTTTAATGAATATTTGCATGTTAGTTGAACTTTGAAATTATATAAATTAATTAAGCATCCAATACATTAAAAAAACTAAAGATGCCCACGACTAAAAGGACATTCCACCTAATTTATTTTTTCAATAGTTACCAACTACACTAAGGCAAGCTTGATAGCAGAATTTCAAACTTCTCTTTAAAAGATCTTCGTTTTTATTTGTCGTTTTGTTTTCGGTCCGACTAACTCACCGGAACTGATGTTCCCTCCGATGGCACCACAAGCACCTAAGAACAAACCCTGCTGATGAACCATGTCTCTGATTATATAAACAAAAGAATTTCAAATTTTTGTTATTTAAGTTTAAATACATGTTTAAACCTGAGAGCGCGATCGTTGAAGGTCTTGTTCAATCTGGGTGAGTTTCAGTCTACTTGATTCTAGCTGCTGCACATAAGCCTAATCACAAAAGAATTAAAAGATGATCAGGGTTTCTTGATCAGTCTACAAAATATAGAATAAAATATTCGTTTAAATGAATTAGCAGATCGTTTGTTTTTGAGGTGCAGAAGAGTCTACCCCTTCTTTTTTTAACGTAGTTATAGGCCTAAAATATTGATGTACCTTTTTTCTGAGGCGGCTCTTTCTTGCAGCTTCCCTGTTTTGAGCTAAACGTCTCAATGTCTAAAGCCAATTGGCATAAACATTTAGCCAAGTGGTCCAAAGGGTGCTCAATAATGAGCAAATAAACTAAAAAAAGGAGAAGAGGATGATGAATATTTAAGTTAAATAATAATCAGAACCTTAGCATCAAGTTGTTTCTCTGATGTTGAACCAGCTCCTTTTCTCTGCATGGTTGTGAGAGAGAGAGGGAGAGAGAGAGAGAAAAATTAAAAAAACAGTCATCTTGTTTGGGGCAAACTCATCTGGCAATAAAAGACAAAACAAAGACAATTCGGTTGCTGAATATTCAAGTATGAATTTAAGGCTATTAAAATGGCAGGTTCATTGGGTTTTTTTTTTCAATTAAAAATGCAGAAAAAGATGGAAGTGAGCTGATATTTCGAGCTGCTTGAGCAAATGCAGAATGAATTTTCGACAGTATCTGAGGGAGTTTCTGTAATCTTTGAGGGATGAACACTACGATCAAGGAGGGAATTTTCTCAGAAGAAAACCTTCCGTAGAAACATTTGAAGGTCAACATGTTTTAGTGTTTAGTAAAATGGGTTGCGTGCAAAAAACTGATTTAAGAACAAATATGGAGAACGCTCGTAGTTTTTGGGGTTGGGCAAAGAATGGTAACTTCTTTGAAGGTTCTCATAAAGCATTTTATATGAACAAGAACTACAGGCTGAAAGTCCCAACTCTCTCTATATGTATATATTATCTCTTCAATCTCAGAATATCAGAAAATCATTCGGAAATCAGAAACTCTGCCATGGTTGATTTTCTAAAGTTGTTGGGATCCGTGCCTTGAGAGAGAGAGAGAGAGAGAGATGAAATCAGTATAATAAGTACCTTGACGACAGGCGGGTTTTTTTTCTGAGTTTTTGGTTTGGAGAAGGGAGATAAAAAAAATTGTATAAACAGTTTCAAACAGTAAATTAAAAACCTTTTCGTGTGCTGGTTTGGCGACTAATTGATCATCAGGTTGAAGACGATTATGATCCGAAGTCGGAGGCTTTTTACTACTCATCGGCGATTCTGATTGTTCTAACTGCGCCTCCTCGGCTTTACTGTGTAGAAAATTCACAGCTGATCCCGATTCGGTGCTTTCCTCTCCTGAATTAGAACTTCCCTGTATGAACAGAAAGGTGAGATGGGTGACGAGAAAAATGCCATAAATTAAATTTCATCAGCTGATAAATAACAAGAAAATGAAGTTTTGAGCGAAACCCACTTCAGAAATGAGGAGGATAGGAATTTGATGAAGTTCTGGCGTGTTTAAACGAAAAGATTGGGAGGAGATGGTCAAAGAAGAAGAAAAGGTTTAGAGAGAAGGAGTACTCTTTGTGTTTCATGGAATCTGATTGGCCAAGAAGGGAACATATCCAGAGTGGCTGCAGACCTTCCTGATGAAAAAGCTGCAAGAATCAGAAAAGTAAAATCTCAGAGGATCGTAAAAATTAAATAGATTTCCTATTTTTCAAAGAATCGAAAGGAGGACGAAACAGTTTCCCTTTTTCAATTTTTCTGCAGATATGGAGTCAGTTTTTTGCTAAGTTTGTAGGCTCACGCCGTTTGAGCTTCATCTGCGAATCATTATTGTATTGGAAATGGAAAAACTAATACCAACTTTGCTTCTCTCTAGACATGTTCAAAGCTCTCTCTCTCTCTCCACTTTTTCTCTCTCTGAGAGTTGGTTATGGTCTTATGGAGATCGGACGTCAGAAAAAGATGAAAACCTAGAGAGAGAGAGAGAGCATACGTGGTTTGGCTTCATCAGTTGGAAACTTAACGCCTTGTAAAACAATTGCTTCTTCCAGCTCTCCAAAATCAAAACTCGATCTTCCTTGATGACTATGGAAGAAGAAGAAGAAGAAGAAGAAGATCATAATCACTTAAAATGAAAAGAACCCACATGAAATTCAACTTCAAACATTCTAATTTTGGTGAAAAAACTTAAAAAAACAGCTTACCTGAAAGAAGCGGTGGAAGGATTAGCGATTCCTGGAAGAACTGCATAAGGGAGATGGCTCCGGTGATTTGAAGGTCCAGATTCAGATAAACCAGTCTCTCCAACTCTGTGGTTCGCCATGCAACCCAAGACCTCAGCTTCTTCTCAGACTTCTCTTGTCATCTTTAGACAAAACCGATCAAAGGTTCCACATTTTTCGTTAAGAAAATCAAAGACGTGGAAGAACACGCAATCAGTCTGTTGACTTGCTAGACAAAATCAAGAAGAAAAATATTCTTTCACTACTCGTTACCTCTTTTTTTCTTTGATTTGGAGGAGAAAGTAGGCAGAAGAAGCAAAACCCAGATAGGGAAGAGACAGATTCAAATAACCCTATCGAAAGCTTAATTTCTTCGTCAAAGTTTTATCCAGTCTCTTTCTCAGGTTATCCCTCCCTCCCTCCCTCTCTCTTCTCTCCAACTCTTTTTTCTCTCTCTTCAGTTATGGTAGACTAGGTGTTAGTTTCTCTCTCCTCGCCTTCTTTCTGTGAATGAAAACTGAATAAATTAGGCTACGAAATTGGGCTGCTTTATCACCCGGTTGTCTTCTGCAGTAAATATTATCAGATTTTGAAACTCATTACATGGTACAGAAAATCTTGTCCTTGTCTACCAGTTTCTGGCCCTTTGGAAGAGTGTGGGGCTGCCATTGAAACTATTTAAAAACACCAAAGAAGAATACAAACAGAAATAATGAAAGGTTTAGGAACCCACTAGAATCACTGACTCCTACTCCACTCTCTCTCTCTCTCTCTCTCTCTAACCGACCCAAGTATATTCTATTCTCTCTCTCTCTCTAAGCACCAAAGCTTGCAGATGCAAAGCTATAAAATGAAGACAAACCCTAGCCTGGAGAAGAAAACCCAGAAAGATTCATCTGTCACAAGAAATGGTGAGAAAATGGCGGAGCTTCTTGAGTTTTACTTTGAAATCCAATAGATTTTAGAGAGAGAGAGATGGGTTCCATTGAATTTTGCTTGCATAGGTTGTTGTAGTAGCTCATACAATTTCAACCAAAACATTAGAATAATGAAAAAACCAGGAACAGAAAACACCCACTTGCTTAATTTTAATTTGCCTAAATTCATCTTCTTTGGAATGGATTTGTTTGGTATTATCCCCTTCGTTGATGGGTCGACATCCATTCCTTGTCATCACCTAAAACCATGCCACATTAAGATTCCCTTTCCATTAATAGAAAATTGTTAAATTTCACCATCCTTTGTACTCTTGAATTTCTTTCAAATTGGACATTTTATTGTGTCACATAGGTATTAATTAAATATAAATATATGTTTCTACTAACCTTTTTTTTTTTAATTACCGTGGAGTCTCCAGACCTCCTACTACAATATTGTCCATTTTGAGCTAAAACCAGCATAGTTTTACATCTAGGATTAGCCAAAAACGTGATGTACTAGATAGAGACGAGAATTCTATTTATAAACCATCAACTTTTCACTCTTTTAAGCGATTTGGGATTGTGCACCCCACTGGTATAGGTTGGGTCCTCACAATCAACAATATTTTGAGTCGTCCTTGCCTTCACAGAACGGGTTGCCACAATTACACTTCATCTTCTTACACAAATCATGCTATTTGGGTGTGAAAATTAGGGTTTAGGTTAATTCCGAATAACTTGTTATGTTATCTAGCTAATGCATCGCCTTGCAAAAGTAACAATTCTCTGTCTTATTTATGTTATTTTTTAATCATCGAAGGAAGGTACGAGATTCATGCGTATCAGTCTGAGTAATAATTATGATATTATTGAAAGCTCTTCAAATGGATCAAGTTTTGGATTATAATCTAAGCAAAAATCTATTCTTATGACATTTTCTTCTACACATAATTAATTGTAAAGTGTAAAGTTTAGTCAACTATTCGATTTTTAATCATAATTAATTAATATTTCATATGTTCTAATATTATTTTATGGTCATAAAAAATCATTAAATTCGCTAATTCTCCGCTAAAATGATATGCAATAAACATAAAATTACGTTCACAATTCGATCACGGGGTTGACCGTTCATTAGCCAATAAGAATAATCTTGCGCTATGGTATTAATAATTGACTTTACAAAACAATTTATATTTTAGATTTAAGCTCGTGATTAATTAAATAAAATAAAATTATTTATAGTTTTATGTAAATTTATTAGACAAAGTATTTAAAGAAATAGTCAAAGATTTTGGAAGGGCCATTTGATGGGCTTTATTGGGCTCTTAATGGGCTTAATTAGTAGGCTAATCAGGCCCATTTAATGATCGGCCTCGCAAATCTGTTTATCCTAATTATATATGTAGTTGTTCACTGGCCTCCTGAAACCCTAGCTTCTCCTCCGTTTTTCTCTGGTATTGTCTCCTACTCTGTACGCTACGCTTGCTAAATTCTTGTTGTGGTTCTATTTTTAGTTTTCTCTCGTGCAATTGATTGAATCTATGGAATCGATGTATTGGATCGGTGAGCGGTTGTTTGTTTTCGCTGAATAAGCAGTACTCTTGATGACGAGCTTGGACTTCTGTTTTTATAATGCTTGATTTGAATTCTGATAGATATACGTAAATGTCATTCTCTTAATTTTCCTGTGCATTTGTAAATGAGATTTGTTCGTTTGCAGGAAGGAAGCTGTTGCAGGTTTTCTGTGAAGTAGGAAGGTTTAAAAATGAGGTATGCGATGGAATTGGATCTTTATTTGATTAGCATTTAAAATTTTTGTTGTTGAAAACGCTGTGAAGCCTAAGACGAGATTGTGTTGTCAAAGTTATTGTTCGAGCGGCTTATGTGGTGTTTTGCATAAACATGCATCCGGTATATTTATTTGAACCTGCTTCTGTGGTATATTGAGTAGCTTTATATCAAATAACCTCTCATTTTATGTGCTTAGTCGTGGTTATGCTTTCTATAGATTGAATCATTAGGATCTGTTTAGACTTTAGGATGCACTCTTCTTCCATATCATCCTTTTTGGTGGGCCTTTTTTCACATGGTTGCTGTAAGCTGACCAATTTGTTTTTCTAATTAATGAAGTCTTGTTGAGAATATTTTATTATTTGATTTGCAGTAAGCTTCAGAGTGATGCTTTGAGGGAAGCTATCTCATCCATTTTCACTGATAGCAAGGAGAAAAAGAGAAACTTTACTGAAACCCTTGAACTTCAGATTGGGCTGAAAAATTATGATCCTCAGAAGGATAAGCGTTTCAGTGGTTCTGTGAAATTACCTCACATCCCCCGTCCTAAGATGAAGATCTGTATGCTTGGAGATGCTCAACATGTTGAAGAGGTGTAGTCATTCACCTACGATTACGGAATTGTTCTACACTATCTGTTTGTCTTGATGTTTCATCAGTATCTCATTTTATTTTTATTTGATATTCTATGACATATCAGCGAGAGTTTGTGAATGCTGCAGGCAGTGAAAATAAGTTTGGATTACATGGACGTGGAAAGTCTGAAGAAGCTTAACAAAAACAAGAAATTGGTGAAGAAACTTGCAAAGAAATATCATGCCTTTTTGGCATCAGAGGCTGTTATTAAGCAGATCCCCCGTCTCCTTGGCCCTGGTCTTAACAAGGCAGGCAAGTGTTCTTGTGTTAGTTTTCATGTATAATTATTTGTGTCTTCCCTTTGCACATTTTCAAGAATGGTTCTTCTTCTTTTTTCTCAATACACATTGTTTCTTATTAAAAAAAAAAAGAAAAGAAAAAGTATAATTATTAGTGTCTGGAGAATTCCCTGCTTTGTTATTTCATGTTTCATATTATTGATTGCAGGGAAGTTTCCTACGCTGGTTACTCATCAAGAATCCCTTGAGTCGAAAGTGAATGAGACCAAGGCAATGGTTAAGTTCCAGCTGAAGAAGGTTCTTTGCATGGGAGTTGCTGTTGGCAACGTTGCAATGGAGGAGAAACAGGTTTTCCAAAATGTTCAAATGAGTGTCAATTTCCTTGTTTCACTGTTGAAGAAGAACTGGCAAAATGTAAGTTCATGCTCTGGTTTCACTTGAATTTAAATGTCATGGCTCTGTTTTTTGAACTTTCAAATTCTGGGTCATGTTTCTTACAGCCTGTTTTGGGGTTTTCTCAGGTAAGGTGCTTGTACTTGAAGAGCACGATGGGGAAGGCATACAGAGTGTTTTAAGAATCTTTACATTGTGTGCTGCAGTTTGGGTAGGAAAAGAAGCTTTGATTCGAGAAGACAGATACAAATATTATTGGTACTTGGGTTCTTGTTTGTTTAGATGTTTTATGGATTCTTCTTCTATCATCATGTTAGAACTGAAATTTTTGCTCAATACTGGAAAAGAGGTGTTTTGATCTTGGTAAACTTGTTAAAAGAATGATCTCCAGTAAGTCTTCATTTTATATCCTGACATCATGGGAAATTTATGCATTTCAGGGAGAAGACGATGAAATCTCGTATCATGTGTTTGGTTTTAGTTAAGACATCAGATTGACTCTTGTTTTTTCCAAGTAATTGTGAATCCGTACAAAAAAACAATTTGATTTACTTTTCATTTTAAGAGTATAACTAAATATGTTTTTATTTTTTCATTTTAATTTTATTTTCTGACCATGTTTTATTTGAGGGAAATTAACAAACAACCACAGGCTATTTGAGCAATGATTAGGCAACTATTAAACAATTTTTTTTATTAACTTAATCACTGAACAATGAGAAATGAATGGAGTAAATATTATTGTTAATTTTATGAGAATTTGTATAACCATGAAAAATGAATATGTCAAAATACTGTATAAGTTGATTTTAATTTTTTTTAATTTTATAATTTAAAAGATTTTGTAAGCGAATATGTATGTTTTTAAATGTCAGGTGATTTAAAATTATTTTACTGTCCATGGAAGAATCATAATTTATCTGTGTTTTTTCACAAAGAAAACAATAGAAATATGTACAATAAAATTATTTTTCCTCTACGGAAAATTATCTTTTCTAAGTTCTATTTTAATAATTCACTTTCCGCAGCGAAAAGACAACGTTCTGTAGAGTAACGACAACGTTTTTTAACGAAAAACGTGACTGTGATGTTTGCTCCGACTATTTTTTATACTTTAATGTTTAAGTTGTCAGTGAAAATTGTTAAATGATTGACTTGTCATTGACACAATATTACAGTGGTTGTTTGGTTAATGTCCCATAAATAAATAAAATCATTTTAATCTATAATAATTTGGTAATATCCTAAATCCACTATAAAGGCATTCAGTCAATGGTCGAAAGTAGAGGGGTGTTAAAAAATGGCGGACGACGAGAATTGAGAGAGTAGAGAGCGGCATTAGGGAAAGTTCTCCGTGAATTACAAGGATGGAGAAGAAGGCGGTGAGTGAGGCGGAAGAGTTGCCGAAGACGATTGTGCGCAGGGTTGTGAAAGAGAAGCTCTCACAGTGCTCTTCTCCCCACGACATTATTGTTCACAAGGATGCTCTCCTCGCCTTCTCTGAAAGCGCTCGGATCTTTATTCACTACCTTTCAGCCACGTATGTTTTTCCCCTAACCTTAACTTGTTTTTTATTGCGCTTCTCCTGAACCAGAAATTCCAGATTAGGGTTCTCGTCGTTTCTGTGGTGATTGTTTGAAATGGAAACTATTTTCTATTTTGTTTCGCCACACGCCGATCAATTGAAATTCGGATTTGGTCGCTTCCTTGCCTGATTCGACGATCTAACGAAATCTCTCTCATGTCTGCGCCGCAGAGCAAATGATCTCTGTAAGGAATCGAGCAGGCGGACGATTAATGCGGACGATGTACTGAAAGCACTGGAAGAGATCGAGTTTTCCGAGTTTGTCAAACCTCTTAAAGCCTCTCTCGAAGGTTCATATTCTAGTAGAACGCTTAATGTTCTTTGATATATAATTCATAGTCCATTCGAATCCTCCATTTTTCTCGATTACAAAATATGCACAGTAGTCGTGCTCCATTTCAGATGACACCTTAGGTTCTCTCAATCTAGAATTCATGTTATTCGACATGGAAGCTTTGAATATTTTAAAACTAGAGTGGGTGGGAATGGATTTCTGGAAACTTTTCAGGCTAATGTAGTTGATTGTCTTCAGAATTCAGAAGGAAGAATGCTGGAAAAAGGGCATCTGCAAACAAAGCCAAAGAAGTGAAAAAGAAGAGAAAAGCAGAGGAACCTTCAACCGTGGCAGAAGACTCAGAAAGAAACGCGGAAGAAGAAGACGAAGAAGAAGAAAAGGAAGATGAATAAGGCACCATCCTGAACTTGTCCTCTCCTCTTCTGTGGTTTGACAAGAGTAATCTAATGGTGGGCTTCCATCACTGTTATAGTTTCTCAGATGATTTCCCATGGCAATGATTTCCATTCTAGTTTTTATGAATGTATCTGTTACTTTTGCTCCAGGAATTTGCAGGAAATGAATTCTATCAGTTGACATTAAAATGAGTGCTTAATTTTGCACTTCCGGCTGAAATAAATTTTGGAAGACAAGTGGGTGGATCCAATGATTGAAAACTCAATTCATCATAAACATTAAACTAAGCACAAGTATCTTTTTGCACAATTAAACAAAATTAGAGGCCTACTTAATCAGATAATTGAGAATTTCAAAAACCACGAAACAAGAGGAAGAAACATTGTCACAAAAGTTGAACATTTGAGCAACTAATACGGGCGATACCTTCTCCCATGTCCACCGTCGTTGGTTGGCCTACCTCTATTTGAACTGCCGCCGCCGTTTTTGCTGCCACTTCCGCCACTGTTCCTCATATTATTTCTTGGCTGAGGAGCATGCGTAAGCGGTTGTCCTCCTGGTTGTTGCCTGCAGAAATATGTATCACACTTTAGAGTCTATAGTTCAGGAACTAAGTAGAATGATATATGCTTTAAAGATAAGCTCTCACTTTAGGATCCAAACTTCCCGTGCTAAATTTTTTGGGACCCATTTATGTTCCCTTGTGGGATTTTTCCAATCTTAGGTAAACACGTTCCACAGGGTTATAGATTTGTTCAATGATAGCCGCTTCAAGTTTAAATTCAATATTTTAAGTAAATGAGTACAAAACTTTGACATGAGGAATTAATATTGTGCTTACAAGACATATCCTATCCGCCCATCTGGCAGCAACATTGGCATCATTGCCATACCAGCAGGAGTCGGTCCCCTTCCATAGATCAATGGCTGTAATACATGTGGAGCTAAAAATCAACAAAAATCTAAAACACCAACAAATTCATACACAAACTATTTATGCGAACGGCATTCAGCAGGATTCATTAGGGCTAGGAGATATTATGCTGGCCCATCATTAAAAAACCATAAAAATAAAAGTAGCCTTTTCCTTATCCTACTGTGTAACCAATCAAGAGATATAGAAGTATTCTAGTGAAGCACAAAAGCTGATGTTCTAGCTCTAGGAACACATACTAAAGGCTATGATCAATCAACCAATTGTTACAAGGTAAACAATGTTTACATTGAGTTGCAAAACACACTACCAACTCTTCTGCCTTGTTCATTAACCCATAAACTGTTAAAACTATGTAGTATACTCTTTGTTTGCCAGGTATTTAAGACTCAACCGAATAAAAACACGAACAAGTACGCTCTAGAGCCAATGATAAAAAAATTCAAAGCTGTAGTAGTTAAGTATACACAAATTTAGCACATAAAATTAACATAATGACAAGACCATAAAAACAAATTCACACACCTGACCAAAACCAGCACCACCATACCCTGAATTAACAGCAGAAGCACCATACCCACCCCCAACAAAACCATAGCCGACAGGAGGATAGCTTTGAAGTAATCCCATACTCTGGGTATTAGATCCACTCGGCTTTTGATCTGCCTGTGGCTTTGCAAGAGAACATTCCAGGATTTGGCCTGAATACCGGAACAAAACAAAACAATTCATTTCAATGGCACTTAGAGATAGAGAAAAATCACAAATACCACTGACAAAAATTATCACCATCAAGTTCATATTTTTCTGTGTTTTTCAGAGCTTTCATGGCACTGGATCTTTCTGCAAAATGCACAAAACCAATTCTATTCTTTTCCTGTCCAGACTTTGCAGGTGGAAGAACCACTTTGATAATCTTCCCATGATGTTCAAATAGCCGCTTTAGCTTTTCTTGTGTTACATTCTTTGGCAGATTTTTAACATACACTGCCTTCACCTGTAAAGAATAACAAGTAAGATTGATAACACTAGCACAAGAGAAGTCACTCATCTAACAAAGGCATCATGATTTAATATGATAACCACGAGGATAACTCTAATTAATATGATCCTCTCAATCACATAACCAGTCCATATTATCGCAAAGGCAAGCCAGGGATGCAAAACTAATGATTACTCAATAAAGTGTAGTAGGCAAATATTCCACATCTCGGCCACAAAGACAATAATTGATCTGTACAGTAAGAACTCTCTATCAGACACCAAGAACTCTCTATCAGACAGCCGCTTTATAATTTCACTTAATGCCATTGTCATTGAGATTTCCAAAAATATAAAAAGCCAACCACAGCTTTTCATCCTTTTTGAATTGATAACAGCAATATTAATCTTCTGAATTGACAACAGATATATTCACCAACATTGTGTTATGCAAACAACTTTAGGATGGTATGAATATTCTTATAACATTTATCCAAACTGTCTTGTGACAATACAAGGAGACTTTTTCTGGAAAAAGGACTAGGAGCACTTAAATAATACCTGTGAAGCAGCAGAAGAATCAGCATTTTTAGGATCAGCCCAGCTAACAGTTGGTGCATTATCATCTAGCTTAAATTTTGGATTCATCATTTTCTGCCTCGAGTATTCAGCACAAGCATGGTTATAGTAATCGATAAATGCAAATCCCCTATTATTGCTAGTATTTTTAATATCCTGGGGACAAAGAGTTACAAAAGCAACCAGTTAAAAAACCCAGTATTCTGATTTAATGAATACAAAGGACTTAAATAAAGTGACATAATCTAACCTTAACCAGTTCCACAGCTGTCACTCCAGGTCCAATCTCAGTCACCACCTTCCTCAGATCCTCCTCCCCCCATGCTCTGGGAATATTACCAATAAACAAACGGTGCTTTGCTTGAGATGTAGAACACTTAATCTTCTTACCCTGAATACAAAGAAAGACAGATCATAAAAGCATTTGCAACTGCAGTCAAAGAGAGTAAAAATCTACACTGTTATGTGAACATATACAATGAACTACAAGTTCACCTACAAAGAAGAAAGCCTACCATTGCTAAAGAATGTAAATATTACCTTAAATTCAGTATTGTTCAGTTCATCAATCGCTTTAGTTGCCAATTCCACATTTTTAAATGTCACAAATGCAAAGCCTTTATTCTCATTTGAGTCTTTGCTTTTCATAATACGAACCTGCTTATAAAAGAGAGAAACATTATAATAACTTGAAAAACATGTATAAACATGCAATCAAGTTTCATTCAATAGTTGGCCAGCTTACCTCCGAAACTTCTCCAATGGATTCACAAAGACCCCTCAAATCTTCCTCCGAAGCATCCTGAGGAATTCCACCTACATATACTTCAGAACCATGAGCAGGAAGGGTAAGAAGATGTGCTTGTTTTTTCTTCTCGTCTTCATCTTCAACCTTTACCCCAACATTATGGGTGTTGTTTTCATTGGCATCCTCATCCTCCACTTCTTCAACATCTTCATCTTCTGACTCCTCAACCTCATCTTCTTCTACTTCTTCTTCTATTTCTTCCACTTCTTCCTCTTCCTCGACTTCTTCATACTCAACTTCTTCCTCCATTGCCTCCTCAGGATCTTCTTCATCAAGATCAACCTTCTCATCTGAGTCCACAGGCTTTTCAGCTTCAACTGTCTTTACTGGTTCTACTGGCTTAGCAGATGATGATGCATTTGCCTTTGCCATTGGCATCTTTTTTGTCTATTTGAACAAGTTTGTAAGGCAACTGTGAAGAAGGCACAGAGGCCAGAAGAATTCATGGGAAGAAGAATACAAATATTGAAAGGAGGAAACAAAATGATCGGCCAAAAGAAGTTGTAAGGTATGAAGCTCAAATGAACATGTGCCATGAGATAAGAATTCTGGGGATTGCAATGTGAAAATTTTTGCTTCCAGAGGGTCAATGATAACATTAAAAGAATCAGTAAAGAGATAGGATAAAGAGATCTCTGAGTGATAATTATGAGAATCATGGAAGTGGTGAAAAATCAAGTCACGAAATTCTTGAAATCAGAATAGAATTGTGATCCCAAAAAATATATAATATATATTTTGGCAAGCTAAAGATTTCTAATGTCTTTATTCCAAAGAGTCCACATGCTCCCTAGCAGAACGTCAAGAAAATATTTTAAATGATGGACAATTCATCACATTGACAGTTATATGATTTATGATAATTTCCAGGGATTTTGGAGCAAAAGAGTGTTTAAATAAGTCATACTGGATGCAACAACAAGGACAAGTGAAGGCCATATACTTTTCGATAAAAAAGTAATACAGTTGCAAATGAATGTACAAATCTAAGCACCATCCTGCAATAAAAGAACAGAAAAACACTCATAAATAACAACCCCTCTCATGTTTAAGATAGCCAATTAAGTCCAAGATCAAAAGACTCCCTCGGGTAAAACTTCTTAAGAAATGAAAAATTACATTCAATAAGGAATGTAGGGTTTCGTATTAGTATATTAGGAAAGGATTTTTACAGTAGGAATCTCTAACTATAGTTTTCTCGATAAAGAATATACATCAAAACAACAAAAAAGGATCCTCCAACAAGCCCTCAAAGTCCAATAAATCATCATTACCACAATTTCTCACTTAGCAATACAACTACAATAATCTCTATATCGCTATTCCACGCTTACAAGAAAAGAAGGTATCTCCTGACTGTCAAAGTATTCATGATTCAACCACGAAGCATTTCAAAATGACAACAACCAAATCTTTCACCAGAGAATTCTAAGGTCATAGCATCATGTTTTCTAATTTATTTCTATAACCAAAAGAAAAAATCAAAAGACAAGTGTTTACCTCAACTAAGAAATCAGAAGCCGCGGGAGTAAGTCAGATAACAAAAGGACGAAATTGGTGGCAAAAGAAGGTACAGACCCAGAAAGAGAAAAAAAAAAAACCAGAGAGAGAGAGAGAGAGGTAGTACCAAAGAAGCTCTGGGCGTAGAACTTCTGGAAATCAATGTTAGAAACGGGAAAATGAAAGGGGGAGAGCTTCAATCTGAAATTTTGTAGGAATTATGTCCGGAAGCGCGAATGAACCCTAGACGCTTTGCGTTCAGACCAGCTTGGTCAATGAGGTACATTATGATGGAGGCGCGGATATATTTTAATTGCCTAATTTGCCCTTTCGTCAAGCCTAATCTACATCACTAACTCTATATTCCTCGAGGGCATTTATTGTGATTTGCACTCATACACAGTCATAGAACGTATAAAATATAATAATATCCTGTTTCCAAGTGTGCTATTATGCTTTCAGTGGAGACTATTACTGGAACCAGAAAAAATATTAAAAATTAAAAACTTTATATTTTAAGTAATAAATGAAAAGTAATATTTTTTACAAAAACAAAAAAACAAAAAAACAAGTTAACCACTTACATATTTTTTCTAACAACTTAATCATTGAACTATGAGAAATAAAAACCTTAAACATTATTATCACGTTTGTCGTTAAACATTTAAATTTCGTTCTTCGACAAAATGTTATACGTAGTACTAAATATATAGGTTGTCGTACTAAAGTTGGGCGGTGGAAAGTTACAATACCAATTGAAATTTATCCTTGACTATTGTTCCCCCAAAAACGTCATACTTTTCGCCGTGGAATGACAGCTTTCCATTGCAAAATGTCATGCATCGTCCTGCCTTCCGTTGTCTTAGTATATATAATTGACATTCTGAATTCCGGTGAGCTCAGCGATTTTCTCAACAAACCCCCGAAACCTTCGTACTCTTAGAGCAATTTCCTCCTTATTTCATCCATTCTAATGGATTCTAGAACAACCAAAATGACTTTAAAAGGGTAAGGCTGTGTGGCATCCCGCCCTGTGAAGGTCAGGAAAGACCCAATTGTGGGTCCGGCCCATAACAGAGGGGCACAATCCCACATCGCTTGGGAGAGTAGAAAATGCATGGTATATAAGCATGGAGCCCCTTCCTACCTAGTACAACGCGTTTTGGGCTAACCCCAAGAACAAACCCGTGCGGGCTTCGGCCCAAAGCAGACAATATTGTACTGGGAGCACCAGGGGACGTTACAGGCTGCTCCATTGCAGTCTCTGTAATGCCCCAATTTCAATTACTATGTTGGCTGGACTTCTCTTTCATGTTTCAAATATACTCACAAAAACATTGATTGCTAAACTCATCAGGAAAAAACAAGGGCAGCATTAATCAACCAATATCATCGGGTGTGCAAAAACCCATCAGAAGCACATCGAAGGAAAAAAACTGTAATGATATTTCTTCAAATCAAAACTCATTGTAACCAGAATATGATGTTTGATACTGCAAAGAAATGTTTCATTAACTTGACAAAATAGCTAATTAGAGAACCAACTCGAGAAAAAAAATTTTTGATTAAAAAAAATCAAATAACAGTACTCAAAAAAGCGAGAAACGCCACAGCTCTTAAAGTCTTAACCAGTAGTCTTAAATGGAGAAGAGATACATCCGGCCTTGTTCATGTATTGGTGGCTCTGGTGTAAATCTGCTGGCTGGCGTGCGCAGATATCAGCCTAATTGAACCTCTTGCCATCAAATCCTTAATGGCACGTCTTGCTAATGATCCATTGATCTGTTAAGCATAAAAACAAGGAAATAACATAACCATCAATTTTCCATGACATGACTGTAAATTACAGTTAAAACCCAACTACAAATCGTTTATATTGTTGTAGAAACAAAAATATTTGTGATGCATCAAAATCAGGAAAAGGGGCTCTTCTAAACAAGTAAAGGGCATAGGAGATGTCATAAAATTAACAAAGAACAACATGATGGTATCAATTCAATACAACAAAAAATAATAAGACATTAACTACATGGCAAGAAAAGGAAACAAAATCCAGGAAATATTGTTTTAATTGCATCCAAAGCTATGATTTGTTTGTATTATTCCTAACAGAAACCAGAGCCGGACAAGAAAGGTTCAAATAGTACACTAAGATCTATTTATTTATTTCACGCATGAAATAGTAATCTGACTGTATCAAAGAAAAACAACTGGGACCTAGGTAAGAATGAACATAATAGAAGAAAAGAATGACAAAATAATAATAATTGATCACTAAATAAATAGTCGAGATGATAGGCGTGCTCATCTCTTTAACTAATAACAGAATAAAATGCTCAAAAAGAAATATTGAAATAGTCAAGGACTAAAATGATCCCCAAGTCTATATCACTTCAGATTTGTATCTCAACATTCATGTTCAAATACCATGATGGCACTGATTTATTTAGAAGGTAAATCATATGGATATCATTGTAAAGACAACCACACTGCCTGAAATGTGTCAAGACCAACTAAAATAAATAAACTTTGGGAAGGAAATAGTACCCTCAGTCTATCAGACAGGATGGAAGGAGTAATGAGCTTGTACTTGGGAACCTCTGAGAGAAGCTTGTCATAGGTTCCTTGATCGAACAAAACACTGTTGTTCACCTTCTCCTTTTGCTTTCCCTTGCTCCATTTCTGTGAATAAAACCAAATATTAAGCTTAAAGACTCTCCTTCCAAAATGGAAAAAAAAAAAAAACTTCATAACTACTAAAGCATTTATGTCATGGCCTAGATGCGATGATGTTGCACTCAAGGGTGTTCCACAACACTGTTTTAGTTTTATATAACAATTTCAATTTTTACCCTTGCATTTGTAAAACCATTCACTAGGGTTAGTTAAATAGCTGAGAGGAGTGCAAAAGAGTGCCATCTGAGATCGTGAACAGCCTTTTTTTATTCTTCTTACAGAGAATCCTTCCTTCCACAACCTTCCCTTAAACCTCCTTTTTCTGTAGCTTTTATTTTATCTTCCATCAACTTAATTACATTATCTTTCGCTTCAACCTGTTGCATTTCAGATTAAATACCAGCACTCTGTGTTTTCATTCCCATTTAGCTGGTTTTGGTTGAGAAATTTTCCCCAACCATCACAAATTACACTAGTATAACCCATCCCATTAAATTTTTGGATGACTTCAATTGAATTTCTGAAATCTAAACAAATCTCACCTTCTTCTTCTGCTTCCCTCCACCAGATTTTGCAGGCTTAGAGGACGGAGGAGGAGCCTTTTCCTTCTTCGGTGCCTATTCAAAGAAGTACGCTTACATTATGAAGGAAAATAGTTCTAAGGCAAATATACGAAACCATTACTCAAAAAATTCTTACAGCGACAGATAATCATGAATTCAATAACATTGAGGACGTGATAATTCTTCAGTAAAAAATAATATTTTACTTGTGAAGAACTATAACAATATAATCGGATTTAATCCTCGAAGAAATTTCATATCAGATTCAAAAAAGAAAAACTACGCTCCTAAAAACCTCATGTAATATACGACGTGAACAAGAAAACCATCGTAGATATTTTCAGTAGAGTGAACTTAATTTTTCTCGACGAACTAGAAATTTGAATAAAAGCTACAAATCAGCAGAACCGTAAAGACTTACCATGTTCTTGATTGAAGAGAAGAGGATCCCCGCTGATGAAGAGCAGAAGCTGCCGCAAAAAGGAGATTGTCGGCTAGGGTTTTTATGTAGCAGAAGAATAGAAAGCTATGAATTTATCCTGATGCGGAGTCTCATCACTCAGCGGGCACCGTTTGAGTATGTTTGGTTACGGTGATAATTCTGTTCTCGATCGTTATGGGTATGTTCTTGTTCGGGATATTATATTTTTACCATTTATGAGTATGTTTGTGCAGGATATATTATTATTATATGCAAGATTAATTTTTAATTAATAATATTAAACAATAATTTATAAAAAAAATAAACAAAAGTTTAAGAACTAGAAACATAGTTTTTTAACATAAAATTCATGTGATCGTGATAAATCAAATAAATCAAATTATTTGTTACGAAAAATTATTTATTTATTAAACATTAAATTAGATTGTGACAATTAATATTTAGAGAAATTAACAAAACAAAACTTGAATTATTGAGTCAGCGACAAGCCAAATTTTAAAGTAATTTTGCGAACAACTAAAATCTCAAACCATGGGAAATAAAAGACGTAAACTTCACAATCACGTTTTTCGTTAAAAATTTAATTTTTTTAAAAATAATCTACCAATTATATACTGCAGAAACTAGCATTCCGATACTTGACTTCCACTATAAAATGAGTAATTTCCTCAACACAATATGAGAGTGAAGCACTATCCCAACATAAAGCACAAATTTAACCTTAATTTCAAGCACGATCAGTATTTCAATTGGTCTACTTACGACTTATATCAAATTGTTTCTACTAACTAGTTTACACGATTGAGTCGACGAACGATAAGTACGAAGTTGATATTATCGTTCTGTTATTGTATTTAGAAGAGTATATTTTGTTACTTTGACTGATATGAGGTTGTTCTTTATGTTCGGGTCGTGCTTAAAAAACTAAGATTTCACAGCAAATGACAAGTAAGCTGAAAATACTCTTTGTGCAGACGAAGACAAGTACTTGCTACGAAAAATACCATTTCTGCTAGTCAGTTTTATGAAAAGAGTTTCTTAAATTGATAATAACCAATATTCCCTTTTATACATTTAAGGGAATATTCTGGAAGAATTTACAGTTAAGAACTAACAACTTATTGTTAATCATACCAAATACAAAAGCATACTAAAAAACTAGATATATATATATATATATATACCCTGTGGAAAATATTTGCTGATAAAAGCAAGTTCTTAGAATAGGACTTACTTTCTGCAGTGAAAGACACGTTTTTGCTGCGAAAATGATATTTTCACAATGGATACTTGTTTTTTGCTGCGAAAAATAAGTCATTGAGTACGACTATTTCATGTATGAGTCTGTTGCGGAAATAAAACGTGGGAAAAAAAATTTAATAGAAAACATGACAGCGAGATTTGCGTCACTAATTTCCTATATTTTAAGAATTTAATTGTTTTACAAAATTACTTTAATATTTATATTATGGTTGGTTGGTCCATAAAATAGATCAGATGAGTTGTTTTATACCATGAACCCCATCCATCATCCCAAATCCTCAAAGATTGTCTAGTCAATTAGTTTAATCAGACGGTAGAGCTTGCTGGAATGGCCGCCAGTTTCAAGCTCCTTCCCAGTTTAAAACCCTACTATCATCTCTCGTAGAAGCAGAATCATAAACGAGCTTTCTGTAAGCGACTCAACTCTGATCATGTCTGTTTATTTTTTGCCTATTTTCAACGTACCTAAGCGTGGATACTGTTAGTTTTTTCTTGGTTTGCTGTACATTTCTCTTGAGAGGTTCGTTGAGCTTTGCCTTTAGATTTGTTCGTCATTGCAATCTGATTTTGTTGGGCGGGATTGGAATTCAAGAAACTCCAGTTTAAATCTGTGAAAAACATGTTTTAGTTTTGTCTTCATATCATAATCCTCATAACATCTATGTTAATACCCAAAAAATTTGGTAATTTTTATCATAAATAATGCTAATTTCAGGTAGTACCATCATCTACAATGGCAACTAGAATCACCGCTAGATATGTGTCTCGAAGGCTCTCAAGCAGTGGTAAAATATTCAGCGAGGAGGAAAAGGCTGCGGAAAATGTTTACATTAAGGTATACTAAAATCTTGAAAGAGTGGCTTTACTATCTATTTGTGTTTCTGCTTCTTTGTGATAGTCATTGTGGTTTTCTGCACCTTTTGCTAAATATTTGCTGTAATTGCAGAAAACTGAGCAAGAGAAGTTGGAGAAGCTGGCACGTCAGGTGATTCTTCAGTTATTTGTACACCCAGAATATGTACTTACACAATGTTCCAAGTGACTGAATCTTACAAATCATTTAAATTTTCCCAAGATTTTGGATTATCTTTATCTGTATTACATTCCAGTTTGCCTGTCCAAGTGCTCTTTATGACCTAATATTCAGGAATCCATCAATCTATATGGAAGAGGATTAGTTGTTATGAAGCATTATGAGCCATATGCTGGACTTTCCTGTCACAACTGATATATAATGTTGGTCAAAATACAATGCATGGTGTCATCACTCTGCTGATCATTTTGAGTGTTCTTGATTTAATAACCCGTGTCTCCCATTTTAAGTTTTGCTCTCTCTAATGGTGTGTGGGTTTGATGTTTTAGGGTCCTAAGCCAGAGGAGAAGCCAGTTGGTGGCTCAGCGGGCTCTGTAACGGATCCAAAACCGAGTAGTTCGACCGGCACCTCAGGAGCATCAACCGAGAAAGTATCTACTGATAGAAACCGTAACTATGCTGTCTTTGCTAGCACCATAACAACTATCAGCGCTTTGGGATGGTACCTCAAATCTAAAAAGAAGCCAGAAGAAATCCAAGACTGAGTTCAAAACATGTTCTCAGAGTGAAAAGGTAAGGAAAGTGATCTTCAATGAGCCCCTCTAAAGGCATGGTAATGTCATTTTTCTTGTTGGTGAACGACATAAAAGCATTAGTTCTCTGATTGCCGGATGGCCCCAAGTAGATTTACAGGTTTCTGAGTAATGTAAAACCATTTTAATGGCAGGGCTGTGTTCTAACACAATGATAACTGATTGGATATGTCAGTTTTCTTAAAATGTCAACAAGCATCAATGCTACTTGAAGCTACATTCAGTAGTAGTTTTCTTCCAAACTTTTGGACCTCTGCCTATTTAAATTATACTATCTGTTTAACTGGCCTAATCTATTATTAGTAAGGGAAATTAACAAAACAAATTCTGGACTTTGAAGTCACCAATGTGCCAAAATTTGAAGAAATTTTTTAGACAACTAAAATCTCAAATTATGAAAAAAGAACGATGTAAATCTCAGAGTCATGTTTTCTGTCAATAAGGACGTCTCTCAGTAGTAAACGGCGTCATTTTTCAACATCAATTGATGTCCTCCAGCATCCACAAACGTTCTTCAATGCTAAACAACATCGTAAGTGGAGGGACATTCGTTGTGGGCTGAGGGACGTCCATTGTTGGTTGAGGGACGTCCGTCTTAAGTCGAAAGCCTAATTCCATCCTTGCCATTCATCCTCGTTGAGGGATGTTTGTCCCTCGATCCAACGAGCATGATCCTTCGTTCGCCATAGCTCCTCCTCCCATCAATGACGCCCATTCTCGTTAAAGGACATTTGTCTCTGCATCCGGCCCCAAACAAGGATGTCCTTCGGTCTTACAATGATCTTAAGGACGCCTCTCCTCGTGGAACAACCTTGGACGTCCCTCGTCGTTGAAGGACGTTTGTTGTTGATCTTTGAACGTTCCTATTGGACAGCCCTTGATGTTAACGTAAATGCGGTATTTGCCTCTACATTTTTTTGATGAAAAACATGATTGTGATTGTGAGGTTTGCGTCGTTCTTTTCCCACAATTTGAGGTTTTAGTTGTCTATGAAATTTTTTCAAGGTTTAGCGTATTATTGATCCCAAAGTCTAGAGTTTATTTTGTTAATTTTCCTATTAGTAATCACTACATTTATGCAATGTTAGCCGGTTTAGAGGCGGAGGAGAGTAGCAAAAGGCTCTTTAGTTTCCTTGGTTTAACAGCATCGCTATTTCTGGGAGTTTCTCTTCGCTCGTTCTTATTTTTTTGGATGAGTTTGCTGAGGGTAGTAAGAAAACAATGATAATTTGAACAATACCCAGAAGAAATCACCGTATAGTGAGAAAGATTAAACTACAGCTAGTGATCTTGGCCATGAAGGCTGGTGGAATGCAGTGGTAGAAAAGACCAACAAAACTTGCTGTATTATAACTTTCATGGAACCTCAATGCAATTATATTGGGTTTATCGATTGTTCCCAACATTCATTGCTGTGGGTAGGCCGAAATATTATTGTTTTTTAAGGCTTGGTGTGGCCGGACCTATGTTTCCATCGGCCGGTCGGCCTGTGGACGTATTCCGGTAGGCTTGCATTTTAAGATCATAAGGCCATTTTATAATTAGCATTGCTATCTCAAGCTAAAGATCGGATCCCGATGTAAAACACAAGACCTGCCTATTTTAGACTACTTAAATTTTGATGGGCCCAACTCTTGATTCACCCCAAGGCCGGTCGGACTTTTGAGTCCGACCTGAGCCTAGTTTCAGCTGGTCGGGCTGGGTGGCTGAGTATACGCAGTGTTGTGGACTCAAAGAAAACGCAATTTTTAGAGCTTCCAAAAATTTGAGAACCTCATTTTTGGCAGAGAATGAAAGCTGTAATGTGGATTGTTTTTTACCAAGCATCTCTCCAAGTTCACTCTTTGTCATTTTTGTTGTGTTCTTTTATGCCAAACCAGCGTTGTTCCAAGTACATTCCCTCATCATGGGGGCCACGTAGTTATCTTCTGAAATACTCTCATTTCAACTTGACCTAGCTTCATTTTTGTATGGGGGCCAAATTAGATTTTATGTCACATCACACTTTATCTTATGAAATAAAGTTTGATATGGTTCAAATTCTAATGGAGCCAAATTAAACTTATAGTTAATATTAGGGTGATTCTCTACGGATTATTTTTTAAATCATAAAATACAATATATTTTGATTTTTTATTAATGAATTTCTCTTTTTTTCTATAGTTTCTTTTTTCAAAAAGATTTTTTTTTTATAAATCTTGGTGTTGCTGTTTCTGCGTGTATATTTCTGCGTTCGTCTGCCCGTCCAGCAGTTTGTCACCGAGGGAGAAAAGAAAACTGACATTCGCCGTTTGTATCAGTTCGATAGCACAAAAAAGCCGCCGTCTTTTCTTCGTACAAAACTCGGCTGCCTAGTACACCCTCCAACGTAGATTCCAACGCCGGCTACCAACCAAACTGTCGTGTCCACCTCCGATCTGTTTTGACTGCGCAGCTGCATCACCCATTGTCGTTCAGTTGCGTCGTCTCCGTTCTCTAACATTACAGAACAGATTTTATTGGGTGATTATTTTTTGCTTCAAATAATATTTACATTTTTTAAATTTTTCTAAAATTTGGTTAGTTTAATTTGGTTATGAAATTATCATGGGGCTTGGATATTAGTTTTTTGAGTGAAATTTTTGAAAATTTGGGACAAATTTATTTTGATTGTGAAATTGATCTTTGTTCATTGGGATATCGTTTGTTGTTAGACTTCAAATAACGAGGTGGGATATTTTGTTGAAACTGTTATTTTGGTGTAATGAGTTTGCTTAAATTTAATATCCCGTTATTACATTGGAACACAAGGTTTCTGATATGGTAGATGAAGATACAAGATGTACTTGCAAATATGGAATGAGACGACGCATTGTTAGGGCTTGATAAAATATTCATGTCATGGAGTGAAGAGGAAAAAATTCGAAAGGATAAAAAGACTACGTCTAAGATGGATTTATGATTAATTCTACTTTTCTTGTTATCTGCTTCATATGGTACTTTCAGAAATGCAATATTATACAGCAGAGAAAGTCTAAGTGTGGAATAAGTTTATGATATCTTGTTATCAAAAGAAAAAATGAAGCAGATTGTTGTTGGATTCAAATCTCTATGTGAAGGACTCGTCGGTCAGGGAAGAATAAGAGAGTCAAACAACAAAGGTAGTAATAATATTTAGAGTTCGAATGGCAGATCCAAATTAAATAACTGTGATAGAACACGTTACTTCTATTAGAATAAGTGGTACATTAAATCTGAGTATTGAAAATTGCATAATGAAATTAAGAGCGTTGTTGAGAAGGGAAAGCAACCAATGATGTCTAGTGTAGTTCATGTTGCAAAAGAAGAAGATCATTGTGATGAAGATCTTCTAGTTGTGCCAATGAGAAACTCAAAGTCAAACAAATATTGTATTCTTGATTTAGTTTATTCGTTTCATATGTGTTACAGTTGAAATTGATTTTCGACATATGAGATCGTTTCAGAAGATGTTGTGTTGATGACTAACAACACACATTGTAAAATAGTTGATATTGGTACCTTCAGAATCAACATATTTGATGGAGTTGTCAGGACACTAGATAATATGCGATATATTCTAGATTTGAAGAAGAATCTGATCTCGTTAAATACTCTAGATTCGAAATGGTACAAGTTCAACATTGTAGGCAGAGTTGTGAAGATTAGTTGGAGTGATCTCGGCACATTAATGGGACACAATAGCTCTACAAATTTGTATGTTACATGGTTCTACAATAACATGTAACAAAGCCACTAAATTTGTGAATTCACCTTCTAAATGATTGTTTGAGAAGACTCATAAGAAATTGGGTTCTTAGGTGAAGTTTAAGTTGAGATTTGAATCTATATCAGAGTCGATACGTCAGCTTATTACAAATATTTAGGATGATGCAATTATCACATCGTCACCGATTTCAGTTTCATGTTAAATTATTATCGCCAAATGCATAACCAAAAGGAAGAGTAAAGCTCCACAGCGATATGATGAAATTATTTCAATGGGTTATGCATTGAATATGTTCAAGGGCATGGAGTGTCTTCAACATATTCAAGTGCAGTCCGTTGCGACAACTCTAATAACTTAATGATGCCATGGAAGATGAGATGTGATTGTTAGCCTAAATAGTGTTAGACTTAATTGTTTTAATGATTAATGTTTTTATTGTAATTATAAGTTGTTTATTGGTTACTTGTGTTTAATTGTTTAATCATTATATTGATATTTATATTTATTGAAAATACATTCAAAACGGATATTAAATTGTGATAACATGTTTATCTAAGTCCATGTAGTGAATATATATCATTTTGGGACTTAGAAATATTATGGATGGCTATTGGGAGGCAAGAGGTCGCGTAAAATAGAGTTCTGGTTGACCAAAAATGGCTCCCATGTGTTGCGATCGATGCCGCAGTCGAGCATGCGGTCGAGCAAGTCAACTGAAAATGTATACAGATTACTCCCAGAGTTTTCGGTCAAGCAGCAATCGAGCACGTTGACCTAAAATGTATACAGATTGCTTCTGGACATTTTCGATGGAGCAGGCGATAGAGGAAGGGATTTTCGATTGACTAAAAAAGTGTCACAAAAGCTGAAAAATGAACTGCACAGGGAGCGGTCGATCGCTAAGGGTCAACGGTTGATCGCTATATGTTTATAATCAAACCAGAGAGCTTGCTGAAGAGCAGCAGTTGACCGCTGCACAGTGGTCAATCGATCGAGAATGAATTGGTTGACTGAAAATGAAGACTTCTATAAATACAATAAACTCTGAAGCTCATTCTAACGAACCGGGAATTGAGGGGAAACCCGACTGATTTTCATACTCAATTCCAAAACACTAATAGAGTTTATTAGAGTTTGGTGTGACCCGAATTCTAGTTGGGCCGGGTCAGACCCATATCCAATATTAGGATACCAATTGTTGAAATAACGAACGAGAATCGGAAAAAAGAAAGAGAAAATAATGGACACCGAATTTACTTGAAAAACCCAAGACGAGTAAAAAAACCACAGGCATAGGAGAGCAATCACTAATTGAAATCGGTACAAAGAGCTTTACAACTAAGCATATATTTATAGCATACAGAAAACCCTAATCATACTGAAATAGGAAACCCTAATCATGCAGGAATTAGGAAAACCCTAATCAATGTGGGTCAAACCGGCTTGACCCAATTAGAATCCGGCTCACACTGAATCCTAACAGAGTTTGTAACCTAACTCTATGTGCTACCAAATTTGAGATTTCTATTTGGGAGAGTTAGGAATATTTGTTTTTACACTTTCCATTATTGTACTCCAACGAAAAAGGTGACGTCCTATGAATTAGTCAAGTGAAGGGTGACGCCCCGTAATAGTCAAGAGAAAATGGTGACACCTTAAGAAAGAGTCAATTGTAAAAGGTTTGTTTGACACCCAAAAGTCAAACAACGTCAACCGGCATGGTTGGACGATTAAGGATCTCCAAGTCAGAAACTTGGAGCGCGGACGTAGGCGAGATTTGCCAAACTGCGTGAAAAATTTTGTTTGCATTCTCTAACCCTTGCTCTTTATATTTATGCATTATTCATTTATTTATATGCATTAGATCACTTAGAGTTTAGAAAAGCGAATACCACACAAAAAAGTTTAGAACGTCTAAATTCACCACCTCTCTACCCCCCTCAATAGACGTATATCGATCCTACAACGATTTCTTCTCGAATATGTTTGTTTAACTTGATTGACATCAATTGTTAAGATTGCTCTTGCAATTGTGGAAGAGAAAATTATTTTTCGTTAGAGTTTTACAAGTCTATTTTTTTGCACAAGAGTTTCTTTGAAGATGGAGAATGTGAGACTTCAGTATTCTGGATTTGTTTTTGGGGTAAGCTGAGAAACTTACATTTTAGATTACTCATATAAAATTCATGTCAAAATGAAAATTCCTCATCACCTACTTTTTTCCGAGCATAGGGAGGACCACTATTCTCGCATGAGTTGGAGTAGGAACATGACAAACCATTCTTATAAAGCCTGAACCTTCCAAAAGTGATGGGTATGTTTTCTTTCTTGGCACTCTCTTTCTTTGTTATGCCAACCTAAAAACGAGAGAGGGAGTCTAGTTAATTGCTTGACTATAAAACAAACAAACAACTGGCACTGGTCCTACAGAGAGCAAAATTCCTGGACCTGATAGAGACAACAAGAAATTCACCTGTTTTTTTTTTTGGCCCCTTTTCCGGGCCCAAGTGGCAATCATAAAAAAGAGATCTTTCACCCTTTCTCTAAATAAGGCCTCAGATCATGAGGGAGGGTAGCTTCTTAAACGACCGATATATAGATTTGCTGTCTTTTAACCGTCTGTTCTTCTTTGTCAAGGAAAAGGCACTACTTAGCCCTACAATAGTAGAAGTAAGTATTAAGAAAAAGAACTTAAAAATACACCACATAATAAAAATTTAGTGTTGTGATCTCGTTATTTTTGTTGGTTTGTGTTTACTTATTTGATTGCATAAAGAGAGAAAAAAATATTTTATTTAGGATTCTTTTTCTCAACAGTAAGCGATTGTAGCCAAGATTGTCGACAAACCTTAGCTATTCGTTGGATCCTTGAAGAAACTCTCAAATAAGACAAGATGTCAGAAGGTTGTTTTTCTCCAACCAAAGACGTGGGAGCTTGGACCGAGTTACGTACAGACTGACTATCTAATGATTTACCCGTCACTGCACACTTTCTATTTATCTGTCTGGCAGCATGCTTCAAAAAAAACAAGAAGACTTTCCCCTTTGACGAGTTTAAGGGAAACAAGATGAGTGATGTTTGGTGTACATACCATAGGATTGGGGGTCTTTTACAAAACTCAATTTTATTAAAATTTTTTTATTAATAAATTTCTCTTGTGATTTTTTTGTGGAAGAAATTTCACGCGTATTTTAATTTTCATTTTCAGATCTTATCTGAGACTGAGTGGGCCCCATTGACTGGCATCTGGTGGATTGATATGATCTTGGATTTTCATTCCGTTGCAGATGATGATCTGAATTCGGCGTCAGTCTGAAAAAGACATTGATTTAGATCTCTCCAGACTTTGGTCGTCCAATAATCTATCAGTCTCAGATCAAAAAAGCTCCCCATCTACTGCATTTTTATTCATCCTTTTTCATCTGGGAATTAAACACATCATAATTGAGAAGAATAGGATTAATTGTTAACGTACCATTTATCAATACACTTTTAGTGTAATTAAATTGTACGGTAGTCTCCTTGTACGGTAGATTTTATATTAATCCAGGTATACATATACCCCTGGTGCACTGTAAAATTCTTGGGCTTTCTTTTTACTGAATACAAACAAATACAAACAAAAATCTCTCTTTCTACATTTCTTAACTTGGTATCAGAGTTAGAGATCACAAGTTCGAATCTCAGCAAAGTCAAAAATAATCCCATTAAAAAAAAATACCCACATGTAAGGACCAATAAAAAAAAGAAATTGGCCTACATGTGAGGGAAAATGTTAAGATAAATATAAATGATTAAATTATTCCTCAACCCACAAAGCTTAAGCTTTTGGGATTGTTGGTAATTTGTCATGGTATCAGAGCTGCCGCCATGACCTCCTCGAGCACGGCCATTCCTCCCTCCCCTTCAGCCCCTTCTCTTCCTCCCTTTCCTGCAGTAAACCAGACATTAACTATCAAATTAGATTCTTCAAATTACCTCGTCTGGAAAGTCCAAATCCTCAATGTTGTCATGGCAAACGGCATAGACAACATCCTAGATGGAACCTACACATCCTCTCCTCAATTTATTGACTCCCAAAACCTCCAACCAAATCCAGATTTTCAACTCTGGCAAAGGTATAATCGACTAGTAATGAGCTGGATTTTTTCTTCCGTCTCGGTATCATTCCCCAAATTGTCTGCTACAAAACCGCTACCGATATTTGGAGCGCTCTCGACCGAATGTGTGCGTCCTCCTCCATGGCTCGAATAACCGATCTCTGAACTCAGCTCCACAGCATCTCCAAAGACGGCTTCTCTGCCTCAGCCTACATTCAAAAAATCACAATGTTATGTAACACTCATGAAGCTATCGGTGAACCTGTCACCTACAAAGACCATGTAATCTACTTCCTCGGCGGGCTGGGCAGCGACTACAACCCATTCATCACCTCCATCACCAATCGCGCTGATAAGCCTTCAATGGAGGAGATCCAAAGCCTTCTTCTCAGCTATGACTTCCGACTGGAGAGGCAGACCTCCGTCGCGCAGCTACCCTCCCAGATCTTCCTTCAAGCCAACGCTGCCTTCAGCCCCTATCGGTCTCCACGGCCGCCTCCTGCACGCCCTAATTCCAGCAGCTTCCAGGGAGTTCTCACACAGCCTCATCCATCTAATAGCCCATGGCGCCAGCCCAGGCCCAGAACCCCATATAAGCCCAGATGCCAAATCTGTCACAAATTGGGCCATACAGCCCTGGTCTGTTACCATAGACAAAATACTTCCTATACATCCAGCCCACCTAACCCACTCCCTTATGCCTCCGGCCCACTCAACCAATATTTACCCAACCCACATCACTTTGTACCCGGTCTACCCAACCTGAATCACTCTCAGCCTTCTCCTCAAGCATACATTGCTGGCATTCACCCTCCTTCCAACCACTCGCCTCTGCCTCATGTTGCCTCACCCTCTCCATCCTGGCTCCTCGACAGCGGCGCCACTCATCATTTCACTCCGTCTACATCTACCATGACGGACTCTTCTCCTTATCTGGGCTCAGCGCACGCTGTCACAGCGAGTGGTAAGACTCTCTTTATTTCTAGTGTTGACCGAACTGTGATCCCCACAACTTCCTCTCCATTAAAACTTAATTCCGTCCTTCACACTCCCACAATCACTCAAAATCTGCTCAGTATTCATAAACTATGCCTTGATAATCCAGTGTTTGTTGAATTTCACTCCCATTCTTTTTTTGTCAAGGATCGGAACTCCCACCAGATTCTTCTTCGGGGCTCCCTCTGTGACGGGCTCTACAAAATAGTTCAACCATATAAAGCCTTTTCCCTGTCCACGAGCAGCAATTCACCCAGCAGCTCCAACGTTTCTTCATCAGCTTTGTGGCATCTCCGTTTAGGACATCCATGCTTTTCTAATCTTTCTTCCTTTTTAAAGCTCTGTAACATTCCTTTTTCAGAGTCTGGAACTTCTAAACTTTGTAACTCTTGTCAATTAGCTAAAAGTCATCGTTTGCCTTTTGCACTGTCAATTTCCCATTCAGCATCTCCCTTTGATTTAGTTCATTCGGATGTTTGGGGACCCTCACCGGTTCAATCCATTACTGGAGCACGCTATTTTGTTTTGTTTATTGATGATTGCACTCGTTTCACTTGGCTTTACTGTTTAAAAACGAAAGACCAGGTCCATTCCACCTTTTTGGAATTCATATCTCTCATCCAGAATCAATTCAGCACTTCCATCAAATGCTTGCAATCCGATTGGGGTGGGGAATTCCAATCTTTATCCACAATATTAAAATCAAAGGGCATCCATCACCGGATCTCTTGTTCATATACTCCTAACCAAAACGGTCGCGTTGAGCCCAAAAATCGTCATGTCGTTGAAACTGGTTTAGCATTGATGTTCTATTCATCTGTCCCTCAACGTTTTTGGCTGTATGCCTTCAATACCGTTGTCACTCTGATCAATTACATGCCGATGCGGATTCTACATTCCAAATCTCCTTTTCAGTGCTTGTATGGCACAATACCACTCTATCACTCTCTTCGTGTGTTCGGCTATTTATGCTACCCCTTTCTTCGGCCATTCAATACAAACAAGCTACAACCTCGGTCATCGCCTTGCATCTTTCTCGGTTATAGTTCTCATCATAAGGGGTACATATGCTTAAATCCTACATCCAACCGTGTTTATATCACTCGACACGTCATTTTTTATGAGAGCTCATTCCCATTTTCCAATCTCCCTCCATCCCCTTCCCCACCTACTGCAATCTCCATACCTGTATACAATCTCCCCCTCCCTTCTTTAACTACACACTCCTCCACCACACCACCTTCATCTCTCCCTGTTTCACCACCCCCTTCCCCTTCACCCCTGGTCCTCCCATCTTCCCCCTCACCTCCTACACTCCTCACCCTTCCTGCCTCTTATCAACCTCCCAACCCAATTAACCTCCATCCCATGAAAACTAGATCAAAAGCTGGTATTTTCAAACCAAAAGTCTTCACAGCAAATACCATTACATCCTCCACTCCCTTTACATTCCTCCAAGCTTCAAAATGCCCATTATGGCTTGCTGCCATGCAAGCCGAAATTGATGCTTTGCATAAAAATCAAACTTGGACGCTCATTCCACTTCCTAGGGATGCTACTCTCATCAACTGTAAGTGGGTTTTCTGTCTCAAACTGACTAGCACCGGCTCTATTGATCGTTACAAGGCACGGTTGGTTGCAAAATCATACGACCAAACTAAGGGTATTGACTACGATGAGACTTTTAGTCCAGTTATCAAGCCAACTACTATTCGGATTGCTCTATCATTGGCTGTTTCTCTCGGGTGGACTACTAGACAGCTTGACATCAACAATGATTTTCTAAATGGCGACTTATCAAAAACAGTTTATATGCAACAACCCCCGGGGTTTGTAAGTCTCTCTCATCCTTCTTACGTGTGCCTTTTACAGAAATCTTTATATGGCTTGAAGCAGTCACCTCGTGCATGGCATACCAAATTGTACACTGCTCTCCTCCTTTGGAGTTTTAAAGCATCACAGTCGGATACATCGCTCTTCATCTTTCGTAAGGCATCCTATATTATTCTAATGCTCATTTACGTTGATGATATTATAGTCACAGGCAACTCTACTTCCCTCATTGACGATCTAATTGGATACCTCAACTCTAAATTTGTGGTTCGTGATATGGGTCCACTACACTACTTCCTTGGTGTTTCGGTGACCAATGCAGCAAACAGTTTGATGTTACATCAGTCCACCTACATCTCCGACTTGCTCCTCAAGACCAATATGAGCTCAAGCAAACCGGTCCCGACTCCTATAGTTTCGGGCCCTATTATCTCCAAGCACTCGGGCACTCCTTTACCTGATGGCTCCCAATATCAAAGTATTGTGGGTGCTTTGCAATACTGCTGCATTACACGTCCCGACATTGCCTTTGCCGTGAATAAAGTTTGTCAGTTTATGCATGCTCCTACTGATGTTCATTGGTCTGCTGTTAAACGCATTCTTTGATATCTTCGGGGGACTACAAATCTCAATATATCCTTCTCCGCTGCATCTAATTTTGATCTACGCTGCTTCACTGATGCAAATTGGGCCTCTTGCCCTGACGATCGTAGAAGCACTAGTGTTTTTTGCACATTTTTAGGTCCAAATCTTATTTCATGGTCCTCTGCAAAACAGAAGGTTGTCTCTCGCTCAAGCACCGAGTCAGAACATCGCAGTATTGCCAATGGAGCCTCATAATTGCTTTGGATCCAATCCCTTTTACGTGAGCTAGGTATAACCTCTTTCGCTAATCCCATTATTTACAGTGACAATCTAAGTGCTACCTACTTGGCCTCAAACCCCGTGTTTCATTCAAAATCCAAACACGTTGAGATTGACTACCACGTTGTCAGAGAGAAAGTTCAAAATAAGTCATTATCCGTTCTTTTCACCCCATCTGACAACCAATTAGCGGATGCTCTTACCAAACCTCTAGCGTTGAGCAAATTTCATCTTTTTCAGTCCAAGCTTCTCGTCCAACGTTCTTGAGCTTGCGGGGATGTTATCGTTCCATTTATCAATACACTGTTAGTGTAATTAAATTGTACGATAGTCTCCTTGTAGGGTAGATTTTATATTAATTTAGGTATACATATACCCCTGGTGCACTGTAAAATTCTTGGGCTTTCTTTTTACTGAATACAAACAAATACAAACAAAAATCTCTCTTCCTACCTTTCTTAACTTTAATTACTGCTCCTTCCCGCCATTATCATCGTCGTCATCAAGACCATTTTCTTCATTTTCGTCTTCATCGTCTTCCTCCTCATCCTCCTCTAGGATTTCTTGGTTTGGTTGAAACTGCAACTTCAGACGCCCATCCTCTCTGCAAGCCTGCAACAACTCTTGGGTGGGTTTTCTTATTTGTTTTAAAACAAACCTCCCATCTTGTCTGTACGACTTAAAAGAGACCCATGGCTTTCCACTTTTGCCAATACACGATATAGGAGGAGGGAAGCTTCCCCATCCTGTTCTTGCCCTCCTCGATTCGCAGCTCAAACTTCTGGGTTGAAAATTCTTTGTAATATTCACTTTCTCCTCTCTGTTCTGCCATTGTTCATTCATTTCACCTGGCAAATCCTCGACGTCGACTGAGCTCTCAGAGCCAAGCCCCTCCGTGCAAAGCTGCAAATTTTTCCAATTCTTAGAGGAAAAGCGAGCACCCTTTCGGTGGCAGCCGGAATAGTTAGTTTTGATTGTGTTAGAGAAAGAAGGCGCCTTTGATGGATTGAAATTGTCATTTTCGTTTGTAGGTACAGAGCTGAAATCTATCGAAGCAGGAGGACACTGAAACGAAGAAGAAAAGGAAGAAGAAATAGAAGTGTCTTTGAAATGAAGCTCACCAAAAATCTCGGTAAATGATGACTGCTCAATAATGGGTTTGACAGGCTTAATCTGGCTCCTTGCGAGAGATTCAAGAAAAGAAGGGTTTTCTGGTAATGGGTTTTCGAAAATATGGCGGAGGCTTCCACAGGCAGCCATGGCCAGATTGGCCAGATTGAGTTAGAGAATAGAGAAAGAAGGTTTTAGAGAGAGAGGCAAAGAGATGAGTAGTTGATGATGAGAGAGAGAGAGAGAGAGAGAGAGGAATGGAGTGAAGAAGATGAGGAGAAGGCGCCATTAAGTAGGATGGTGGCTATGGAGTGGAAGAAAGGATGGGTGGCTGAAACGGAAGCCTCCAGGACTCCAGGTTTGGTTTTGGTGGTCATGATTCTTTCCTTTCGAATAATTTAATCATTTTTCTATTTTTTTTTTAAATAAAAAATTTCTAAATAATTTTTAAATCAAATCAAATATTAAAATATAAAATATTAATTAAACAAATATCATTATCACATTTTTTTATTAGAAGTATAAAGTTCAATCGACGTACATATTTTACTCAGTAGAATACACATTTGCGCTAAAGAAATTAAGATTTCTCAGCTAAAATCAAATATCATATGAGAAATTATCATTTCAGCAATTAATATATGTCTTTCATTTCAAAAAATAAGTCATTGACTACAACTATTTCATGTAAGAATCTGCTGCAGAAAGACGACTTATTCACTACGAGAAAAAATTTAATTTTTTAATAAAAACGTAACAATAATATTTACCTCGTTTATTTCTTATGTTTCAGTGTTTTAATTGTTTTAGGGCTAATTTTATAATTCAGTAATTTTTTTATTTTATTGATGACTCTCAATTATATTTAAATACTTACTCTAAAATTCAGGTTTTAAAAAATGTTTTAATAATCAAATTCATAGCCATTTTTAGCCAAACATTTATTTTATTTTATTTTAGTTATTTTGCCAACTAAGATACTATACTTGGATGGTCTTCATTAAATTTATTTTTTACCCACTTAAAATTATTTATTAATTTTCATTTTCTAATTGATTATTTATTTATTGAATATTTCAATAAGTTTAAACCAGAAATCTCATAGTTCAGGAAGCTAAGATGTCTGGTATTAACTGAAATTGAAGAACATCAAACAGACTAGTTCATATGAACAATTCCTAAACTCCTGCAGTAAAGAAACCATTTTTTTGGTCTGACAAAAGCCAAGAACAATCGACAAACGACAAACTTTGATGAATCGGGACATAAATACGAAGAATCCAAAACCACATCACCGCCACGCTTCGATCCGTTCCGTCCACGAATCAACGAGACTGAAATTGGCAATGCCGTTCCCATTCCCCTTCTCCACCGAAGCTCGATTTTTTAGACTCAAATTGCCGCCTTTGAGCTTCCCATTCTCGGCGAAGACATTCGATTCGCAAAGGGTCTCGTTCGAATGAGCTTCCAGAGCTGGCTCATAACTCGTAAACTCGGCTTCTACCACTTCCTTGTCGGGGAAAGTGTTTACCAGGCAGGCCAGAGACGGGCCCTGGGGCTCATTTTCATCTGATGGCTCTAAGAGGATCACATCGGGGCTGACAATCGAGTCCTCTCTTTCCCGGAGCGTCCTTATAATGAGGGTCTTCAGAAAGTTCATCACTTGTACAGCATACATCAATGCAGTTATCGGATCAGCCATCTGCAGCCACTCGAAATCCATTAGTTTGAAGGAAAGATCAAATCTTTCTTCATGAAAACGAAATACTCATCAAGAGTTCAATAAAAAAGACAGTAAAAGAGTAAACCTGAGTCATATTTGGAGCAAAAACCATGGCGATATTTCGAGCATTCATCTTGTTTAAACGCTCCTCTTGAACAACATCGGCCATTAAATTGACGGCCCAATCCAGCAGAGCAGCTTCGGTGGAGGGTAAAAGCCTGACAAGCTCGGCACACTCTTCTTCGGTCTGGCATTGCATAACTTGCTCGGCCGATAGAGAATCCAATATGCCAGTCGGCAATTCTCTAAACCAAGCCTATCGAATCAAAATACAACACTCGATTTCAGATCAAACCAGTCATTACCCTTTTTCTCTCCTTAAAGCTACATCGACTCGAACTACTAGACATTATCGGCTAGATTGTTTTCTAGCAATTTATCTTCTGATCGGGAAGCTATACCTTAATCAGTCCTGCCAAACAGTGTACTTCGATGCCCTCTGGAACAACGCCCCTATTTAATTGGTCTCGGACATACTCCTCTTGACTATTTTCTCCGTTAATTCTGAAAATACCTTCTGCCTGCAAGAGAGAATTCGGTAAATTTTATCGACTCAAATAGCTAACCAATCGTTCTACATAATCCGAATACAGAAATGTTGATAAAGTGGAATGATTACATATTTGCTAAAAGAAATTTAAAGATAAGAAGAAAGGTGATGCCTGCAAGCCTCCACGTGCGTATAGATGTCGCTGCATTAACAAAAGAATTGTGGGGATGCTATTTCCTCTGGGATCGTATGACAATTGCATGGAATCCGTGGAAACTCCGAAAACAGTTGTACTACAAAATTTGAACTTGAAGTATGAACAAAAAGCAGAAATCAAGAAAAGTGTACAAGAGCTGATCAGTGAAATATAAGAATGATAATCATCAAAAACCTGAGGCTAAAAAGACAGACGCAAATGAAGTCTAAATGGGTATTTTCCTGCACTTTGTCTCCCAAGATAGCTACAACTAATATCAACGGCAAGGATTAAGCTTGAGAACTAAAGTTGGGAGGGAAGTCTCGAGACGTAAAACATGTTAAGTTTGTTTCCGAAGCTGAGAGACGCAAAAGAAGCAACTGTCGGGCATGTCATTTACGTCAAAAAGCTTCTAATGAAGTTGATGGGATAATGCAAAAGGCCTTGCACCCAAGAGTATTCATAGCTAGTTTTTTAATGGTGTTCAATGATGAGACAGATCATAGATGAGAGTAAAAACCATTTGGTGATGCCTAAGAAGAGAGTTTAATGTCGAGGATTCGAAATCGCTATCAATAAGTCAAAACGACATCAGATTTGGGTTTCAATCAATTCAAACCACTTGGATAAAATCAAAGGGTAAAAGGGCTGAAAATCAAAGGATAAAGCCTACAAGTATCAAAGAGTTCAATTATATACCAGTTTCTTTGATGAATTTGCAGTCATTCTAATTCGCAAAGTTAGACCTTCATATCAAAATCAAGGTCTATAAATTATAAACAGAGACATTAAAAACATCGAAAATCTTCAAAATTACAGACAGAAAAGAAGAAGACAGCATAAAACCCTCAACTCGAATTAGAAACTAGGCAGAAACAATATGAAAAATCAAGGATAACCCAACAATCAAACCCCACGTCCACATTATCCACATTTACTCAAATCACAACAAAAATAAATAAATCAGCATTATGCCAATACAGAATGTACCTGGCGCTTGGAGCCCTGCTGGGGACTTCTGGTTCGAACTCAACAGGCAGACCCAAGAACCCATTGAACCTATCGAAGGTAACATGAGCAACGTGACGCACATTGGTCGGCCACCCGATTTCCATGGCGCAGAGCTCCCCCCTGTCACTCTTGCAGGCAATCAAAGATTTCCTGAAAAGGGCAAAAAGCAAAGCCAGCAAAGAAAGCTTATCCCTGTACTTCACCTCCGCTGCCTCACAGTTGGTCGCGGGAAATTCTCCATTTTCAGCAAGAGAGGCAGAAGACGAAGAAGAAGGCGAATGAGGGGGCATAGAAATAAGGAGGGGGAAATCATTTGGTGGGGTGGGACAGGTTAAAGAGGGCTGGGGTACGCATGATAAGGAGGAAGATGGAGTAGAAGAAGAGGAAGAGGAAGAAGAGATTCTTCTTGGAGGCGAAGCGAAATGGGATGGAGTATGGAGGACCTCAGTCATGGCTGGCAATGGAAAGGGATTTCTTTAATCACTTTCTTGGAATATAAAAATCAGAAGAAGGGTTTGGAGAAGGCGAAAGAAGAAAAGATTTGAACTTTGAGAG
Source organism: Begonia loranthoides (assembly GCA_022433065.1). NCBI lineage: Eukaryota > Viridiplantae > Streptophyta > Magnoliopsida > Cucurbitales > Begoniaceae > Begonia > Begonia loranthoides. The sequence continues at coordinate 2,073,314 of CM039481.1, forward strand.
GAAACGTTGACAAGAAAGGTCGCAGTGAAGTTGAATCGAAGGGATAGGACGTGGGAATCATTAACTGAACAACACCATTGGTGGGTTTTCTTTATTGAGGAGCGCATAATCTGAGAAAGAGAGAGAGAGATGGTGGGAAGAGGAGAGCAAGGAGTAGAGAGAGAAAGTGGGGTGTAATTAATTACAGCAGTTTTACTTGCCAGGTCCATTCATGATTCAACCAGCAGATGCCATGTTTGAATCACGGTGCATAATGACATAGGCAATGTGGGTTCCCTTGTTTTTTTTTTTTTACATTTTATTTTTTTAAATTAGTGAAAAAATATTACTTAACTATTAAAAATGTGTACAAAATCCCATAATTAAAATTGGAGAAATTAACAAATCAAACATCATACTTTATAATTAATTAATAATTTAATCACTAAATTATGGTAAATAGACTAAACAATTATCCCTATTACATTTTTCGTTAAAAAACATTGTCGTTTTGTAGCTGAACGTCGTCTTTTCACTACGAAAAATGAGTCATTGGAATAGGATTCAAGAAAGTTGTCTTTCTGCATCGGAAATTCGACTTTCGGTAGAGAAAATATAACTTTTCGATGTAGAAAGACAACGTTTCACATAGGAAATTCTGCAGATAAAAATTAAATTCATTGTCTTCTTCATAGAAAAACACAGACAAGTTGTGATTCTCCCATGGAAAGTAAAAGAATTCTAAATCATCGTAAATCTAAAATATTAAATATTCTTTTACAAAATTTTCTAAATTATAAAACTAAAAAAAAATTAAAACTAACTTATATAGTATTTTTTCAAATTCAATCTCCATGAATATTAACTTTTTTTCACTAAAAGTCTCTAAAATCACGAGTTCTTTCAATTTTTTCTTTGGATATTAGCTCTTTTTCACTGTGAGTTCTCAGAAAGTTAATAACGATATTCACGGCAACTATTTTCCATAGTTTAGTACTTAAGCTATTAGCAAAAATATGTTAGTGGTTAACTTGTTATTGATCACAAAGTGCAGTGATTGATTTGATAATTTTCCTTAAAATTGAGTATTTATTAATATAAAAATTCAAGGCCTCAAAAAAAGCAAGTTTAAAGATGAAGGGTAATTAATTAAACAACTATCAAAATGTGATATAAGTTACAAGAGAATTACTAGATAATATTTACTAATAAATAAATATCGCAATATGAGAAATAAATAGGGCAGATATCGCTATCACGTTTTTCATTAAAAATTTCAATTTTGTTCCACAACGGATAGGTCAAAGATTCACTTTTTGTACCAGAAGTCTCGTTTCCACTGCTAAAAAAATATTTTCCAATGAATATATTAAAATTAGAATTCAAAGAATATGACAAAGAAATACCTTGAGAGCTAGAAAAATTAGAAAATCTTATTGTTTTTAATGTTTCTTTTAACTGGCTAACTAAAAACGTGACAGAGATGTTTCCGTCGTTCATTTCTTGTAATTCAGTGTTTTATTGGTTAGCGAAAATTGTTTAGTGGTTTTCTTGTCACTGACTCCATAGTTCAGTAATTATTTTGTTAATTACCCTGAGATTAATTACTAGATGAAACATACTTTACCTCCCATAAAATAGGTCTTTGGATTTTCATAATTATAACCTAAACCTTACGATTATATTTAATTTGTATGGCTAATGCTCTCAAATACACGATTAAAATTATCAAATAATCACACTAAAAATATGCTCGAAGATATTAGCGATTAGAATAACAAAGACCCAAGAAACAAAGTAGATGGTTCAACATAAATTGTGCCCATTATCAAAGAGATGATCACATAAAAGGATGAAATATGTCACGATGGGAGGAAGAGCATATATTATACAAAAAAATATATTGTTTTAGCCACAACAACTAAAGGAGGCAGTCCATAAGTTTGTTTCCTCTAACTTGACGGCTTCAATTTAATGTACCTTTCGAGGCCAATAAACCCATGTCCCTTTCGTATTAACTTTGCTGTTTTCTTACCAGTTTTGTAAGTTTCTTGAAAAATTCAAAAAGCTTTCAATTCTTGTTGATTTTGTTAGTTGGAAATTGAGTTCTTAGCTATAGTTCATTAGAGTGCCAAACTAGTCTTTAAAAAATGAGGAATTTTAAGCCTTTTTTCGTTAGTTTAGGTGATACGTTTAATTAATTTACGACATATTTTCGTTATAAATTGTTAATAATTTTAACAGTTTAGACACTCGAGTTAAGATCGTTTTAAATTATTTGAATATTTTTCTTCCTCACGTGCTTTTATTTTAATGGGATATTAACAAAATAATAATTGAACTATAGATTTAATGTTAAATAAATCATTTAACAATATTTGTTAATAAATAAAATACTCAACTATGAAAAATGAATAATGCAAACGTCGCTGTCAATATGTTGAAAGAAATGTTAAAAAATGAGAAGACTTTTCAAAATGGAAGATTTCTAATTAACCTGTTCGAAATCGATTTTTGTATCAAAATAGAAAATTTTCAGCTAACTGTTTATTGAAATATCAATGTACTCCAAGCTAAACATGTTTTCATTCCAGTGAAGAAACTCGGCGGAAAATTCATTGTTTACTATACTGAAAAACGACAAAGAATTCAGCAAATAGAGCAAAAAGAGTATTTTTCATAACAGAAAGAATAGCTTCTGCCGCAGAAAATGAGTCATATTCTGAGTGAAAAGACAACGTTCTGCAACGAAAAAATATCATTCTGCAACAGAAATTAGCCTTCCGCTATAGGAAGTAAGTCATTAACCTTACCGTTGCATAAACAAATTGAAATTTTTATTAGAAAACGTGACAGTAATGTTTTCTCCGTTTATTTTTCATAGTTGAGTGTTTTATTTATTAGCGAAAATTACATAATGGTTGATTTGCCATTGAGTCAATAGTTCAATGATTGTTTTGTTAATTTCTCAAAAAATTATTGTTTTCTTGATTTTATCTTGTTTTAAGCTAATCGTACTTTGCGTTATTTTCTCGATAAATAGTGTGTTATTTCTTTTATTTTTGGCCCATTTTATCTTAGCTTATTAATGTATGAAATGATGAATACATTCAACCATTTGAAAATTACTGCAATTTAATACCAACCACAAAATTCAGCTCAAAGACCTATCATTTACTCTCTCGCCTTCTATGCAATTCCACCATCTTATATAACCCTCCAACTGTGACCTTCTTCTTCATTCCAAAGCTCTCCCATGGCTTCATCAATGGCGATCTCTGCCTTTCTCTTTGCACTGGCTCTCTCCATTGTTCAGCTCTCAACCTCCATTGTTCTTCAGGGCAAGATCTCTTGCCTCGACTGCAAACCTCATCATGATCTTTCAGGTCTATCTATTCTATCCCACTTGATAAAATTCTTCTTGTTCCCTCTTTTCTCTGCCAAAAAATAATTGTTATTATCTGTTATAAATTAATGCTTAAGTTCACACCCACTAATTAAATATTTAGGGTTTATCGGAGCTTTTAGGGTTCTTTTTAGTCAAAGACTCAAAACACTTAATTTGCTCCCTCTCTTTCATCAACTTGTACTTTTTTTCCTGCATTAGTACCAAACTTTTAGGATACTATTTTTGAATAAATCAGGGTTACTTGACGTAAGGGAATACGCACTTGACTTGTTCATTGGTTCCTAATTTCCACCTTATTTTATACAAAAACATTAGATTAGTGATTAATTGTCGCATTTTTTACACTCTTTTACTCTTTCGTTTAAGTAATATTTGAAATATCGCACGATATGTGACAGAAGACGCGTTACTGAATGATAAGACATTAAATAACCATTTATTTGGGTCCATTTTTTTTTTTTTACAGGGAATAGGATACTAGCAAAGTGTGACGAAATGGAGAAATATGTTATAGCAATCACGGAAGAGGACGGTCATTTCGAGGTCGGGATACCTTCAAAAAATGGAAGAGGGTGCATAGCAAAGCTGGCTGGAGGACCAACCCAAATTTGTGCCCTTAGGAAGGATATGGTGTCCCAAATTACAAACCATTCCGACCCTGAAATCTCGACCATCTCTTCCCCGCTCGCATTTTCCACATCATGCCCTTCGTCTGCAAGGGCCGACATCGTATTGTCTTCGAAAACGATCAACCTCCTTCCTCCCCAATGGGGTTTAGCTCCCTCTAGCGACTACCTCCCTTTCATCCCCATCATTGGCATTCCTTGATCACATCGTTCTTCTCAGATTTCGTCAAACTACGTAGTATTTAATCGTCGGTCGTTTTTATCATTTTGCAAGATGGAACTTTGACTATCTTTAATTAGATATTATCGTTGAGTCATCAAATAGTAGTTCATTCCATCTTTAACTAGGTCTAAATATTATTTATTTATGTAATGAGTAATGATATATTCTTATAATGTGGTGGGTTCCAACGAAAATTGATTATTTACCCTCAAATAATAATTAAAATAAAGGAAAATTTGAAATTCCACAAAAATGGACAAAAAAATGGAGTGGATTTTGAAAGCAACAACAGTCCTCAAGCACCAACGCATCACTTGAAAAAACAAATGCAGAAGCAAAGACCAAGTCCTTCCTTCCCACCTAAGAAATTATTATTATTATTATTATTTGGTATTAATATTTCTAATGAAATTATTAGTATTTCTTAATTATTTTTCAATTAAAATTTTTATCGGGGGCTAGAGAATGTTTTAATCGTTTGCATAATTTCTAATTAGGTTGGACAAAGTCAGGATTTTTTAATTGATTTTCCGAAGAATTTAATTGAATCCCAAAATATATAGTTTATAATAAATTTTGTCTCTCTAATAGTAGTTTTTTCAAATAAAATTTTGAGAAAATGACAAATTAACCATCGTGATTTGTTATCAATGACAAGTCAACCATTATCTTTTATTTTCTATAAATTAACCACTGACGTATGGAAAAATGACAAAGCAAACATCGCTATCACGTTTGTCGTTAACAAGCTGATCTGGAGCCGCAACGGTCCGTGGAAAAAAGGCCAAATTTGGCCTGGACGCCGTGGCGTCTCAGAGGCTGCTGAGACACTGCGATTTCTCGGGACGCTGCAGTGGTGTCCATCAAAATGCCGCGGCAGTGTCCCAGGACGCCGCATCGGTCCTGGGACACTGTGGCGGCATCCATCAGAACGCCGTGGCGGCGTCCTGCTATTTGTTACTGGAAAAAAATTTGATCGCAAAATTGAGGGTTTAAACGCGTGATAGATCTCTGAGAGAGCTTCGATTTGATACCTTCGATTTGATACCTTCTGCAGCCGATTCTGATACTTGTAGTCAAAGTTATGGTTTTTTGAAGTTGAAGAGGTCAAAAATCTAATAAAAACATTGGATTCGTAAAACATATACATAGGGACTAAAAACCGAGAACCTCTGCGGACTGTAAAGTAGCCATGTATGAAACAGAGAGAGTTTAATTTTGAACGTTAATTTTAATGTCTAATTTTCATTAATAAATATTAATTTGAAATTTTGAAGAAATTTGACAAACAACTAAAATCTCGAACTATGGGAAAAAAACAAAGTAAACTTGTCATGTTTTCTATCAATATAGACGTCTCTCAATATTAAATGACGTCATCTCTCAACATTAATGGACGTCCCCTAGCATTCACGGACGTCCCTCAATGCTAAACGACGTCGCAAGTTGAGGGACGTCCGTTGTACGTTGAAAGATGTATGTCGTTGTTCGACAAACTTCGTTGTGGGACGATGGATGTTTGTCGTAAGTAGAGGAAGTCTGCTCCTATTTAAAAAAGCGTGTGTCTAACTCCATCTGGGTCGTCCATTCTCATTGAGGGACATTCGTCTATCAATTCAACGGACATGACCCTTCATCTCCCAGCGGCCCTCCTCCCATTATGGACGTCCATCCTCAGTGAAAGAGATATGTCTCTTCTTCTTCCAGCATCCAACAAGGATGTCTCTCAGCGTTACAATAACCCAAAGGACGCCCCTCCTTGTGGATCAGTCTTGGACGTCTCTCGCCGTTGAAGGATGTCCATTGTTAATCATTGGACGGTCTTTGATATTAACATGAATGCAGTGTTTACCTCGACATTTTTTTACAGAAAATATGACTGTGAGATTTACGTCATTCTTTTTCAATAATTCAAAATTTTAGTTATTCGTAAAAAAATTTCAAAATTTAACGCGTTTTTGATCTCATAGTCCAGGATTTGTTTGGTTAATTTGACAAAATAGAACGTGAGTTGAGATTAGTAGTCAGTGGATAGCAACAAAACATGGACACGTTTCACAAAATGGACGCAAATCAAATGTCATCAAATAATATGAAACCTCTGACTGGTTCAAACTTTCCTGTTCGCTGGAGAAGTAAAGTAATCTATGGTGTTAATAAGACGAAGGAGACGAGTCGTTTTCCACCAAAACCGCGTGAAAAGTTTCTTCGCCATTTAAAAACCTCTCAACTCTCGTACATCATGCATATGTTTGTTTATGGATGTGTAGGTTTGTCTTCTGCTAGCTCTTAAAGCTTTAGATGCCATCAACAATGGCGGATCTTACTCCTGGTTTTCGATTTTTCCCGACGGAGGAGGAGCTTCTTACGTTCTATCTCCCCATCCAGCTCCAAGGAAGAAGACGAGATGTTATTCACGATGTGATACCTGTTCTTGACATTTACTGCATCGAACCATGGCACCTCCCGAGTAAGTTACAGTCAAAAACAGTGGAAAAATCTGTTAAAAAACCACATTTTTATCGTGGGTTTGATTATTTTCTAAAATGTTGCAGAGTGGTCGGGGAAGTGCTGTAGAGAAGACAAAGAACAGTGGTTCTTCTTCGTTCCGAGGCAGGAGAGAGAAGCGAACGGCGGCCGTCAGAGCAGGACGACGGCAACTGGGTATTGGAAAGCGACGGGCTCTACGACCCACGTTTACTCTTCGAATAGCCGATTGATTGGATTGAAGAAAACAATGGTTTTTTACATAGGAAAAGCTCCCACCGGAAGGAAGACCAAGTGGAAGATGAACGAGTACAGAGCAATCGAAGAAATACCCTCTCAATCAACCGCCCTAATTCCCCAGGTAATTAGTCATTTTTTAAAGCAGACAAGTTAAAACTCTCAAATTCTAATAATTTCTCATGAATCTGGTGCAGTTGAGGCATGAATTCAGTCTATGTAGAGTCTACGTTGTGTCCGGAAGTGTCAGAGCGTTCGACCGGCGGCCGGAGCTTCAACCGCCGGAATCAATGGCGGAAACAGTTCCTGAGAGCAGAGAGAGGGTGGAAGTGGTAGAGAAAGCTTCAAATTCTTGGAATTTTCCTGCGATTGCAATGAGTGGTAGTGATTGGGAAATGGATGACGATTTCGAGAAGAATCTGGTGGAGTTTGAAGAGCTGGAATGACCATGAATTTAGAATCAGTAAAAGCCTCCTGGTTGTAGTTCTACGTAGATATTGACTTCACTAGTCTTCGGCTTTTACGTTTGGTTGAATAAATTTCTATTTAGAGAAATTAACAAAAACAACTGCTTACTTAGACACTTAAATCATTTTTGTTAATATAAAAAATAATTAATTATAAAAAATAAACTATACAAGTATCAACTGCTTACTTAGACACTTAAATCATTTTTGTTAATATAAAAAATAATTAATTATAAAAAATAAACTATACAAGTATTATTATCGTAGTTTTTGTTAAAAATTTAAATTTTTTTACTACAACATTAAAAATATATTCCCATATTTTTTTTGCTGTGAAAATAATATTTTTTATATAATATTAATTAAATTGATAATTAATTTCACTTTTTAATTAATTAACTAATAATTAATTTAACTTTATAATTAATTATCTTATAATTAATCAACAAATTGGACGAACATCTTAAAAATTAATTAACTATTTAACTAATATTATGCAGAAAATATTTTTTTTTGTGAAAAGTAAGCAGTGTAATAAGTATTTTTAAAAATTAATTAAATTATTAATTAAGCATGTGTTGAAAGTGAGAAGGTTACATGTAAAAGTAACTTGTGTCTTGATGTTCCAACTCGATAGAACTCAACTTACTTAATGCTAAACATTACTGAAAAGTTTGAAAAAACTTTTCCGAAATTAAGGGAATATGACAATCAATTTATAAATGAATTTCTTTCAGATGAGAATGTAAATGTTCCTCCATCTTATGAAGATTGGCGTGTCGTCCGTGAATTTAAAGTATTGTTAAAGATATTTTATGACGTGACGTTGAAATTTTTGTCAACTATGCATATTATCTTTAATGTATTTTTCTCTGAAGTATATAGACTTTGTAGAGTTATAAAAAAATTTGCTACGAGTGATAACTCATTACTAAGAACTAAGACATTTGAACATACAAGATAAGTATGAAAAATACTTATAAAATTTTAGTAAAATCAATCACTTCATGGATGTTGCTGTTGTGTTTGATTCACGATATAAACTGAAGTTTGTAAAGCATTGCCTAATGAAATTGCATGAATTCAAGATAGCCAATGAGTTCATAATAGAATTGGAATATACAATTAGAAAATTGTATTATGGTACAAAATGGATTGACCAACCAATAACATAGAACAAGCTTCTACTTTTAAACTTATGGTAAATGTTACTCAAGACAATTTGGATGATGATGAGTTTGAGTAGAAATTTCATGCAGAATTAAACAATGAAGATGAGTTTGCCAATATAAATAAAATTGAAAATTATTTGTGTGAAAAACTTAAGAGTTTTTCAAACGATATTGACATATTGAGTTGGTAGAGAATGCACTCTTTAAAATATCTAATTTTGAGTAATGTGATTGCTATTCCTATTTTTACAGTTGCCTCAGATTCGACATTCAACTGTGATGGTAGAATGTTAGATTCTTTTCGGAGTTCATTAACTCCAAAAACTGTAGAAAGTCTCATTTATCTTCAGAGTTGGATTCATGATTTAGATAAACTGACAAATATGTACGGAGCATTGAAAGATGCAATGCAATTTGAAAAAGGTAAACTTATATATATTTTGTTCTTTTTAACATTAATTGCTTTATATGTTATTTTAATTTTTGTAGATTTGGATGATATTAAGACGAATCAAATAAATATGCATAATTTCAATACTATTTTCTCTCAAGTCAACTATTCAAGTGAACGAGATAATTATGTCATTTATAAATTACGTTGATTTTTTAAGTTTGACAAACAAAATATATATTTATTGTTTGTAAATTCAAAAAAAATGTTTTTGGATAAGTTTTTAGTCAACAATTTATATTTACGAGCACACAAATTAGAAAATTGAGCCAAATTAGTTTAAAAACAAGCCAAAACAGGTTCAAAACCAAACCCAAAAATGAAATTACCCTAAACCTAAAGCCGAAAAAATAAGCCACTTATAAACTGAAATCGAATCGAAACCGAACCGAACAGAAAATTGAGATTCGATTTTTCATCGATTTTTCTCCTCAATCGGTTTGGTATCGATTTCAATTTTTACTTTCTAAAACTAAAGCGAACTGATTTCACCCGATCTGCATAAAAGAGAATATTACCAACATTTGGTGTAGATTTTTAGTGCAAAAAAATAAATAAATAAAAAGATTTGGCAATTAAAAATAAAAATATATGTACATAAGAGATTTTCTTTTGGGTAAAAAATGGAAATTAAAAAAGAACTCAACTAACAAATACTTTTGGTTGACTTAAGTTTTAGAGCACCAAAGAGAAACTATAGCCTTTGACGATCGACGTCAGCTGCACTGTCACTGCCAGCTCAATCGTTGACTAATGATTCCATTGACGAAGGTAATTAACAAATTAAATAACATTTAAAAAATAGATAAAATACTTAATGTAATTAAATAAGTCTAAAATTCTCATTGTTCTGCCGCGTGCGTTACTTAGTTCATATAATAATGTATATTTTAAGCATGGTCTATTTTAATCTATTTAAAAATAGATTAAATTGTCAGGTAAAAAGTAATTAAATTATAAGGTTAATGAAGAATCAACTCTTAAATTATTTTAATTAACAAATTAACCTTTAAACTATCATTAATTAACAAATCAACTATTTTGGTCTCTCTTAAGATGAGTTCTAAGCGTTCACACAGAACTTGCGAACATCTTATACGAGCGCTTGTGTTTCTAACTTGAATTTCACTCCCAATAGTTATTTTAACTCTTTTATTTTTTAGTGTCTGATCCAACTGTCCGGACGTCTGCACTTAAATGTTGGGCGCTTGAGAAATCGCTCATTTTTTCAATAATTCATTATATAATAATTTTTATGTTTTAATTATTCAACCAAATAATTATCTAAACAAGAAATTAATTAATATCATCTTTTTAAATAAGCAAAAAAATAAAACACATTAAAAATGAATATTTTTAGGTGTATTATCTAATGATTATTTCATACCATATGTTAATACCATGTCATAAATAATCAAAACAGAAACTTTATATACTTTATAAATAATAAAATGAGGAATATGGTTTCTAATTCACCTGATATTTTGATGTATTTCAAAAAATGATTTGCTAGGATATTACTTCATGTCTCATTTTGAAAAGAAACCAACTACCAAAGTGAAAGATTGTAATGCTGCAAATGAAAACTGTCTTGGTAGATTCTGAAAGAGATTTTAGCATTGTAACAACTCGGTCCAATAGATGAATTTTCACTCGATTTTTGAACAACCCTGAGAGGAATATGTGTAGAAGATGCCCCCCCAATTTGGTAGAAAAATTCGTTCTGAAAATGGAGTCACACTCGAAAGGTTGCAGGTTGTTTGGAATCGAATTTGAGGTTTTGGAGAGTTCTTGGAAGGGGATTTGAGGATTAATAAAAATGGAATAAACAGACAAATTTGAATACGCTTTTTGGATGGATAACTATGAAATAGATGAAAAAGAAGGCCTCATATTTTAGGGTTAGAATCAATATGGAGAAAAAGAGTTACCCAAATGCGTGCAAGCTGGTTTAAAGAGATGTCAATCACAATCTTCGACTACAATAACTACCTTTAAGGGAAAGAAGCTCTCCAACTTATTAGTGCGTGGGTTTTAATAGCTTTATTAGGGTTTCTCTTTCTAAGAACAAATGAGAGAAAACTGCAGCAAAATATAACGTTTAACTTAACTCTCACAAATAATCAAATATACAAGCACAACTCAAATAAGTTGAAAACAAGCAGATTGAGAAGTGGTTCTTGCAAGAAACAATATGGCCAAAAGGCTTGGGGGGAAATATTTGATTCAAAAACTCCTCTAAAAACATTTCCTAAGAGGGATTAAATACCCTACGAAATTAGGACTTGTGTTTTAAAGGAAGATTACCAAAAAAAACTTTCACAAAACACACATTCTCGGTTAAAATATACTTTAGCCTAATGATATAAAAATACAACCAATTAAACTATTTACAACTACAGTTAATTCAAATAGACAAAATATAATTTTCAGATACATTTTCTAAGTCTTGAATGTAACACTGATCCATTTGATTATCTTTATAGTCATTCTTCAAATAGATTTGATTCAACTCCGAATAAGCAAGATTTAGAATTCTTGACAGAATTATTGCTCTCTATCCAGTACCCATTTTTCGTAATAAATGATCTTCAAATTTTAGGCGATACCACATTATAAAAAGTTTGAAATGTCCTCTACAATGTATAGTCAAAGTTTAGAACATAAACGTAACAAAAATGGAAATGAATTTTAAAATATTCCTTTTTTAGGGTTTTCTTTGATGTATTTAGAAAAGAATCGACATGTTATTAATTAATTTTCTATTTGGATAATTATTTGGTTGAATAATTAAAATAGAAAATTTATTATAGGGAAAATAACAAACCAACTATTGTACTTTGTGATCAATGATAAGTCATCCATTAAACTATTTTTGCTAACAATTTAACCATTAAACTATAGAAACTTGACAGTAAATATCGCGGTTACGTTTTCCGTTAAATAGCATCGTCGATCCGCAGAGGATCGTTGTCGATTCGAAGAGGATTGTGAACCTTTGAAATATAACTCAAGAGCATCGTTGATCCGCAGAGGAATGTTTGCAAATAAAAAAAATTTATTGTATTCATTGTAGAAAAACACAGATAACATTGAAAAATTGTGATTCTCTCATAAACTGTAAAACAATTTTAAATCATCCGAAAACTAAAACATTAACATTATTTTACAAAATCTTCTAAATTATAAAACCTAAAATTTTCTAAATCCATTCTCCATGGATATTAACTCTTTTCCACTGAAAGTCTATTCTAAAATCACGAGTTCTTTTCGTTTTTTTTTTTATGAGTGTTTGTTCTTTTCCACTGCGATTTTCAAAAAGTTAATGACGCTTTCTCATAATTCAATGGTTAAATTGTTAACAAAAATAATTTAGTGGTTGACTTGTCATTAATTACAAAGTATAATGGTTGGTTTGTCATTTTTCCTTTATTATATAATGGATTATTGAAAAAATACGCAATTTCGCAAGGCACCCAAAACTCATTTTAAAAAAAAAGTAGACGGGAATGATTGATTTATTATCAAATAATAGTTTGTGTTGATTTATTTACATAAATAGTATAAGGGTTGGTTTGTTATCAATCCCATAGTTTTAGGGTTTTTGAACTTTTTGCAATTGTATATATTAATTTAAATTAATACTCTAATTTGTGTTTGAATTAACTCTCTATCAATTATAATCAAATTAATGTTCAAATCATAATAAATAACTCAATTTTAATTTCAAATGAATTAATCACGGACTGATATATGGTACAAATATAATCATAATTAGTTAATTAATTAATTAATTAATTGTAAAATAGATCATCTTGAGAAGGGATAATTTAGTCATCTTGAGGAATCCGAGCTTGGAATCAGTCGATCGTCTGCTTCAACTCTGTTAAACCTCATCGCTGCCCGTCTCCCTCTCTGTCTCCCTCTCAAGGATTGGGATTTTGGTAGTGATCAAAGAGAAGAAGAATGTCACAGAACGGAAAGTTGATGCCCAATCTAGACCAGCAGAGTACGAAGCTTCTGAATCTGACTGTTCTTCAGCGAATCGATCCCTTTATCGAGCAAATTCTCATCACTGCTGCTCACGTTACCTTTTACGAGTTCGACATCGACCATAGTCAATGGGTCTCTCTCTCTCTGGATTCAATGAACTCTTTTTGGGTCCTGTTTTGCCTTTTCTAATTGTTTTAATTTTTTTTTTTTGCGTTTGCAGAGTCGCAAGGATGTGGAAGGATCTCTCTTCGTCGTAAAACGGTCATTTTTTTTTGGCATTCTTTATTAGATATATGGGTTTGTTGAAATTTGGGATTCTTGGCGAGGTTTGACTTCAGTATGATTTTTTTTATTGCTTATTTATCAGAAACACACAACCTCGCTTTCAGTTTATTGTAATGAACCGGCGTAATACAGGTCAGTGAATTTCCCCCTCCTCTATGGATTTAGTTTATTGTAAGGAAAGAAAAGCTTGTGAGTCACAACTGTCGTTTTTCTCGCCATTAGAAGAGCCCCCCATGGATGATAGGTCTTTCTTTCAACGCTCCATAAGTTGGATAAACTCTTTCAATAATCACAAATGGATCTATCACTAAAATGTGGATCAAATGCTGAGAGATAAATTATTCCACATGATCAATTATCAGCTATGATTCTTATAATTATGTATATTGTATTTATAATGGACTTCTGTACCCATTAGCTTGAAAGATTGAAGTTTTTCGTTTTAAATGGTTAAGATATTTGAAGGGCTTGCTTGGTCTTAACATTTGATGTTACACTGCGTTAACCAGCTAAAGATCATATTTTATGGCAATGAAACATGTTTCTTTATGATCTTGCCTTGAAATTCATTATGAAAGCATGGGCAGATAATTTGGTGGAGAATCTGTTGGGGGATTTTGAGTATGAAGTCCAGGTTCCATACTTGTTGTATCGAAATGCAGCCCAAGAAGTTAATGGTATTTGGTTCTACAATGCACGGGAATGTGAGGAGGTGGCTAATCTTGTTAGCAGGTACGTTTTTTTTTGTTCGTATAGAAAGATGTGACATTACTGAATAGCTAATCTTAGCCATTCATCGTTATTATCAGAACATATATAAATGATTAAATTACTCTTAACCACAAGTTTAAACTTTTAGAATTGTTGGTAATTTATCTGTCGACAATCATTTACATTACATCTAACGCACCCCAAGATAGAATGTGATATTAAATGAATAGAAAAGAGGAAACCTGTAACTCGATAAATTGCTGATTTTTTAGTTCTTAGATCACCAGTTTTATGGAAATCATTGCTGAAAATTATTCATTTGAAGGTCATTTGAGATGTGTTTATGACCATTTTAACTAAATTGTAGTAGTTTAAAGTTTGTCGAATCAAATCTTTGATCCTAGATTATATTCATTGACCTTATTCTCTTATTTTTTCAGGATACTTGGTGCATATTCCAAAGTGCCTCAAAAATTAATTCCTACTAGAAAGAGGTATGAATTTGGTTCTTTCAAATGTACCGATAAAATAAAGATTGATTCTGTCAAATTTTCGGTTTAATAGTCACCATAAGTTGTTCTTTGTTATCTGTTTTGGCATATTTTAAATTTTGATTTACCATAAATACTTAAAAATTTGCAGTGAATTTGAAGAGCTTGAAGCAGTCCCAACTATGGCAGTGATGGATGGCCCACTGGAGCCATCATCATCGACTGTAGCCGATGTCACAGATGCTCCTGATGATCTTTCCTTTGTTAACTTTTTCAGTGTATGTA